>JANHGB010043536.1:28022-45998 GCA_026283785.1 Coracopsis vasa | reverse complement strand
GCCCATGGCAGGGGGGTTGGAACTAGATGATCTTAAGGTCCTTTCCAACCCTAACTATTCTATGATTCTATGATAAATGTTTCCTTTTTCTTCTAGGAACCAGTTCACTACTGAGTAGGATGAGTTACCATAGGCACTGTGGTAGATATCATAGGCACTGTGTAAGTGTTTGGAAGCCTTGTTTACAACAGCTGAGAAGAGACATAACGATGTGGGCTCCTGAGCACACTTGCAGTATGGGACTTTGAGGTTCCTTTGAGTTTCCACGGCTATTTAACAGGGCAGGACCATTTCTGTGGCACTTTACACATGAGTCTTTGTGGACAGGGAGTGGCTACACACATTCACAAATCAACCTGAAAGGGACAATCATGATTCATTTACACTCTGTGTTTCCAGTAGGTCCTGTGTGTGGGTTAGCAGCCCTCTGTAATCAGTAATCCCTTAAGCCATTGATAGGCATGAGCAATGTGACTGCCGTGGTTTGCACTCCCTATGATCACAGACGATGGCCAGTCTGACCCCTCACACAGCACAGACCAAAGCTCACCCAGAGCTTTGTCTGCAGCAAACTCTGAGCTTGTCTATGAGGTTGAATACGCCTGTAAAGGAGTCACCTACTAGTGCTATTAAATCTTTCTTCATGCCGTGGAGTGATTTAAGCTTTGCAGTATAAAGGGATAAAGCCAGTGAGGCAAATACATCCCTGTAGAAGATATATTTTTTTATGTTCTTTTCCCCAGCATGCTTGGCAGGGAGAGTTCACCTGCCACCACAGCTGCCAATGCAAGGAACAGCTCTCCAAGAGGAGAGCAATCTGCTTCCCCAGGGAGCAGGGATAGGGCAAGGGGAAGAGCGAAAGCCTGCTGATGGGAAAGGCAAGGACAGCAATAAATCAGTGGAAGCATATGAGCCAACAGGTATATTTTCTATCAAGAAGTCAAAAAACCCACAGAAATACAGCTCTGCTTTTTGTGAAGAAAAATTCTTCATATACAAAGAATGTCACTTACTGACTTCTGAAGAATTCCTCTAAAATTCCTATTGAGCATCACTGCTGATAAAGCTTATAAATCTGTTTGAGTCCCAGGAAAAGAAGATGATACAGGACTGCAAGATGTCATTGTACAAATGGTGTAGTTCACCAAAAATAAGACCCTGAAGACTTACTCCTGTCCTCACCCTACAATTATGGGGAGGGAGTGACTGTGGGCACCATGGGGGTAGGACACCATGGAATATATTTGGCCTCCAGGCAGCTCCCAGAGCACCTTGACATACATAATTAGTGAGGATGCCTGTGTTTATTTACAGCTTGTGGTTGTGAAAAAGAGAACAAAGAGATTTTGGGGTGGGCAATAATCAAGGCAGTAAATTAATTTCTCTTCTCTCTTTGCTTTTTCTCTCAGATTTTCTATCATAGAAAAAAGTGGAACCCCGCCCCTATCCAGTTAGATCGTTTAACTCAAGCTCTCTTGACAGCTAACACATGCTATGCAAGATTACTTTCCTACATTCCCTTTTGCCTTCTACCCTTCCATGTCGTTCTTGCTGTATCATCTTAAAGCCAGAAGATCTTAAAATTCCAAACAGTTTTTGAGAGCCTATAGTCAGACTGACAGAAGGCAGCAGGGAATGAGCTTAGCTTGCTATTTTTCTCAATAGCTCTCTTTGAGATGAAAATTCCTCCTTGCCACATACAGTCCTAAATGAAAGGGTAATTTCTGATATGCTTTCACAAGCCTTCTGATTTTCTTCCGCTTTAGTCTGCACATGTCTCACAGATATTTCTCCAGCCCCTGATCCTTATGGACCAGTATCATCTTACATCACTCTTACATTTTTAACAAAGCTTTCCTTTTAACAGAGAGATGATCCCTAGAAAAAGCTCAAACCTAAACTTCCCTGAGCTTTGTGAGAGGACTCAGCCTGGAATTTCATTTTTCTGTAGTGCTCAAGTCAATGTTTTTCTGTGATATACATATATATATATTTAATTTTGAAAAAAAACTTGATTGGGTTAAAATTAACATTACTTTTTTAAAATATAAACTCATGTTAGCATCTGAACATTGTAGCTTATGCCCATCCATTCCTTTAAATGTTAGTTAGTAAAATATTCACTTACTGAGGGCAGAAATAAAGGCTGTGTGTATATATGTGATCAAACAGTACAATTAGAGTGCATTACAGGAATCTGATTCAGTTGAGTTTGTTCAGGCCTATTCTGCAGTTCCTTTGTTTCAAGTGAAACCTGGCTAGGTGAGTAATAAATTTATATCACACACATTAATATGCAGTAATCAGATAGTAAAATCTTACTCCAAAGGTCTCTTGTGCAAGACACTGTACAAAGACATAGTTCCTGCCTGGCAACTCAGTAAAGGCAAAAGGAAGAATGAATCAATTTTAACAGAAGCCCTTAACATGAAGCATAGGAAAGGCAGTGCTGGTATTCCCATTGACTTCCCTTGATTTCAGATCACATGTGTCCATATCACATGCACACATATGCACAGAAATCGATTCCACCTATGTTTATAGATTAAAATGTTTTACTTAGATGCAAGTCTTAGAGTGGCACCATATATGCACAGCAGTGTACATGATCATACCAAAAGAAGAATCCAGGCTTCACTTGGCAATGAAATCAGTACCTACTTTGCTTAAATGCTGCCACTCTCCTCAAATACATTTGTGCCTTAACAGTTGTATTATGACAGAAGCAGGTAGTGAGGGAAGATCTACCTTGAACAGAAGTAGAGGATTAGATTGTAGAAATAAGATCTCTTTGTTGAGAATAACAGCCACGTATTTTCATTCAAACAAGCTGTTCTGTGAAAAGGAGAAGGAATTTTGCTGTTTGAATTTTCTGGGTTTAGTGTAAGCGGAGGTACTCAAATCCTACAATGACTGCCTGAGCTACAAATGTTAAACCTAGGAAAGCAAAGCAATGTGGGGGCAGGGTAAGAATGTATCTTTTCTGTAGCAGCATTTCAAGAACTAGTTCTCACAAATTTTTGAAATATTTTGTGTGGTATTTAATGAAGTCACAACAAGACTCCCTCCTCAGCCCTTAAGAGATGCTATTGTCTTTGTCAAACATGCCTTTTTGAAGCATACTCCTTCAGTGGCAAACTTGTGATAAAAACAAGCATGAAAGACAGAGAATACTTTGAATAAATTAAACATTCTGCTTTTGTTACAAACAAGTAGCTCAGAAACTTGTGGGAAGTGTTACAAAGTCTAATGAATGGAGGACAATTTCCAAATCTATGCTTAACCTAAGCTTCAAACCTAAGATAGGTGCCCTACCCCAAACACAAAGCCTGACCGAAAACATTTGTGTCTAGGCTCTTTCAGGCACAGAATTTTATGCTTAGATCTAGCTTTTGTTTGTGAATGCTTACTCTCTATTTGCCCCTTAGCCCGCTATGTAGGAGGCTGGCACCTACAAAAAAATCACTGTACTTTTTACCTAGATCCCACTTCCTAGCCTATCCCTAGTTTTTCCTAGCCTAACAGGAGTAATGTCAGTCTCAAAATCCTATTCAAAATTCAGCAAATAAATGCACTCTGCCTACCTAGCTTTGCTACTTAGTTTCAGTTAGAAAAAAGCTACGCTGATGTTCTATATTGCTCCGTTTTACGAAGTTTGTACAACATAAATTCACTGTCAAAATATGCTCTACTTCAGACACAGCCACAAAAGTGGGTGAAAAACTGCTCTGCATAGTGTACATCAATGGCTCTGCAATCTCTATGTGCAGGAATTTCTATAAATGATGTATAAATGTATTTTTGTTCATTTAGAGGCATTTCTTTTTGTGGTTTATCATCTCAGGCTAATGTAAGTGGTTATGCTACTGTTCTGCGTTTACAAATTGGGGTATGAATAAATAACAAACTTTTTATACTTTCATTTTAAAATGTTATTTTCTAGCGGCACTGAAAATGTGTAAAGTGATGAAGGTTGAATCCACAGCTGAGGAGAGACACTGTAAAGGAAGAATGCACATGGCTAAGTGCTGGGTTTATAACATCTTGCTTGCAGATACTTCCTTTTGCAAACTTGAATGGGAGATGAGGGAAGATCCGTGTTTCAGTTTATCTGAACCACCACTGTTTACAGAGAAGGAAAAGAGTCAGTGGGAGAAGAGGAAAGGGAGGGGAGGCTGGGGAAAAAAAACCTCAACATTTCAGCTGTTGTCTATCTATGTTCCAAATACAGGATTCTCTGACCTACTGATATGTAATTCATACTAGCAATTTGATACCTTGAAAATATTTTGCATAGACCTGATGATGTTATGGATATTTTCCCTCCACCTCCTTTAATAAACAGTACCATCGGATGATTTTCCTCTCTTAGCCTGAGTCATTTCCTCTTCCGTTGCTTCAAGTTTTTTAGCCTACAACTGACACTAGCCACCTCTCCATCACGGGAGTCCTTGAAGTCTCTGTCCTCAGCTGCAGTTAGCTTGCAAGAATTAGGCATTACTGAGACACTTGCCAGGGTATGAATTTAGTTATTGTGGTTTAACTGCCCACATGGACACATTCTGTACTAAAAGTGCCTCTTTTGTGATTTAATTTGATCCATTTCCAAAGTAGTTTGTGCTAAAGTCACATGGACTCATCTTCATGGAAAAATAGCTTGCAATAGCTTGTATTCCTCACTGCCTTCTAGGTGGAGATGGTTATTCCCACCCTAATTACATTCTGGAATTGCTTACTTAAATCTTGGGTAGTTTTACATTAAAAATTTATTTTATCTCTATTATCTCTTTTATGCTACCAACTACCAGCAACTTTATCCGGATGCATAAAATGCAATCTTCCCCAATTTCCCTTTTTCACAAGCATTTTGAAATGCCTTCAGTGAGTGACATTTTACAGGCTTTACTGTAATACCACAGATAAAACACAGCTTTTTAGCAAATTCAAGCTGATGAGATGTTGCTATAGAAATACTTCAAACACAAACAGCTTTAATCTGCAGCCATTGTGATGAGGAGGGGAGAAATGACAAATACTTACAGCTTTCACAACTCCAAAAAGCTGCTCCAAACCAACAAACAAAGCTCTTGAAGGGAGCTAGCACAGATCCAGTTTTTCCTCTGATATGCCCTTTTCTTCTCCCAGCATCCCATCTGGGCACACTTGTAGGAAGTGGAAGCTGAGCCAATTCTTCTGTAGTTCCCATGAGTGCAAGTCCGTGGTTTTGGCATTTATGGCTGAACCTGGCAGGCAGTAGTATGACAGCAGCAGGTAGCAGCCAAGGAGAGCCAACATTTAAGCCAATAGAGTTTCAGCAGGCAGAGGTGGAGGAGCCAAGAAGGCAGAGGCAGTGCATTACTAGTGATAGGCTGCAGCTTCTGGGGCATATTCAGAGGAAGGGGTTTGAGCTTAGGAAGGAGTGGTGTGTGCTGGTGGTAAAAGGGCTCTGGAGGAAGGATAATCCTGGCAGAAAGGAGTGGAGAACTAATTGGAAGGGCTCTGCAGCAGTAGAAGAGGGGCAGCCCTCTTTGTGGCAGGTGGTGTTAGGCAACAGAAATAGAAATACTGAGGATGGGAGCGCAGGCTGCGATGTGCAGGAGGGCTCAGAGACAAGTGGAAGGATAGCTGGGAAGCCAGGAGCTCAGACTGAGTTGAGCTGCCTGGGACATACTGCTTCCCAGGCATTCACAGTTACATCTAAGGTCCAATGTAAATTGACTAGGGTTACTTAATACTACTACCACCATATCAGTTACCTTTGCCTTCCTCATCCTCATTTTTACTGTTAGAAATAAGGTAGCCCAGTTCAGAACTGTGCTTACTGCTGGTGGAACCTCTTGAATTTTGGGACCTCAACAGCAGACTTGAAAGGACTTGCTGCAGCAAGCTCTGAGGAGTGCTGGGCCTCCCCAAGAGCTGTGTGAGCCACATATCTGTGCACAAAACTATTTGTTAATGACTTTGTTCACTTCTGAATTCAGAGTTGAACATGAGCTAGACTGGGACATGGAGCGTATGAGGTACCATAAAGACAGCTTTATGTGCTGGAAAACCACTGCAGTACAAGGCTTTCAGGCTGTGGTACACAGGCAGGACACCCCCCCTTGGCACCCTACCAAGAAGAACACAAAAAGAGTGATGAGATATTCTCACCAGGAGATCCACAGGCCTAGAGAGTGAAATCTTTGTCCCATGGGGCTGGAATTTTATTTGTAGAAATGCAACTAAATGGACTCCTGAGCAACCAGTTAAATACTGCTGCTGTGATTGCTCAGGAGTCCACTTAGCACTGTGTTTAGCATCATCCTAAGTTTTCATTATTTCATTTAGAGCATGGAAAACCTTTGGAACAATAACTGAATGATAAGTTGCTGTGTGGTGTTTTTATGTTAGAGAGCTTTATCTTGTAACAACCTGAGCTATGACATATTTTTAAAAAGCATTTGTCTGTACCTAGCTTTTATAGGCAGTCTTTACAAGAGCTGGGAGGCAAAAGGGACAACAACAGACTCTCACCCTCAAACATAAATGAATCATGTGGATCTTGGCTTAGGGATGTTCAAGTTAATTTCTACTTAGGCGATAAATCTATTTTTCATGGATTTGTAACTTGGCTAGAGAAGCATGCTTGAAGACTTGAATCTTGGCAGTCAAAGCTTTCAGATCAGGAGAATATTTTTAGCAGTATTTTATTAAAATAAGAAAGAAAACCACAGAAAGTTGTTTTTAAGTTTAGAAAGTTAAAGATTTTTAAAAAGCATGGGTTGGGTCACATTTTGACACCCATGGGGAGTTTTTTTTCCCTTAAAGAAGAGCAACAAAATCCCCATCCAACCTGCTTCCAGCTTGACAGATAGTAAAAGATATTTCAGATTTATCCTTTTTAAATTGCCCATAGGCCTATTTCATATTCAAGAGTAAATAATCCATCTCAGCTAATAATCCTTATTTCAAACTGAAATCAAGGCACTGTTGTGAATTTTTATGGGTATGTTTAATGAGCAGATTTTCAGCTCACACAAATCATTGTAGCTCCAGGAATGCCAATAGAACTACATCAGCTAGCACTTGCTGAAGATGTGGATAGTAAACATATATTACACTACCTCCCTCAAAACACATGACGGATTCAGTAATACTGATGCAGTAATTAAAGTAATTAATACATTAGGAGAAATGAAGAACCAAGAGAGAACACCACTCAGCTTAGCATGCCACGTACAAAAAGCACTGGGACATTTTTGGTCGAGCATACTGGGGCAAACACTCTGCCACAAAATCTTTGGGTTTACAGTTTTGTTCAACCTCAAAATTACAGAGGGGCTGAGTCAACCCTGCCAGGATTTGAATTAGTGGTTCCAGGGAGACTAGGAGCTAAACCACTGGTATAGCTAAGCAGGACAGGGGAGAGGGCAGAAAAGGTGTGGAACAGGCATAGCAAACAGGAAGGTCCATTTCTGGTCTTTGACTTACACTCTCTTGTTTGCTTCTGCTGCACAATCTCCCTTCTGTGATTTAGACTCCCTTTAACATGGAGGGCCAAATTCAGCTCTGACTGCTAGTGCTAACCTCTTTGTGTTGTACCAGTAAGGCAAAGGGCATTTTCTTGACACTAAGAGAAATTCAGACTAGGTATAAAAATGGTTCATTCCATCAGCTCCCAACCCCAGACCAGGAAATTCTTTAGGACACTAACTGGGTCACACTCTGCAACAGAACCACTCCTGTGAGAACATTTTGTAGAAGCTATGGGATTAAATAGCCTGGAGCCAAATTGATCCCAGCTTTGCAAAGTTTTAAGAGAACAGGCCTTTGACAGATTTAACTCTCACCACAGGTTCTACATTCAGTTCAGCTTTTCTAAGGTGATCAAATCAGCACTTAAGAGCAATTCTCACTCCTTCATGCACTCCAAAGGTGGCCTTTTGAGTTTATTTTTTGAGGTTTTTTTTGAGGTGTTTTACATCCAGCAGTGATTTTTGTAGGCCCAAGTACTGTCTTAGCCTCTGTCCCTCCACTCATGTTCCTTCCACCCTTGTCCTCCCTTGCTCTCCGCTCCTGGCTCCTTCCTCTGTGTCTGGGTTCCCCCCCTCCGAGCTGTACACACCCTATTAATGATTTCTGCACATCAGCCCTTCCAAGCATGCATCCTTCCTACAGCATGTCACATAACGCACCTCCCATTCAGAACAACAGGCCTTTTCTTCAAGCTTGTGTCCAGTCAAACAGCTTGGTCTGTACACCTAGCCACAGACCAAAATAGAATAGGGTAAGGAGGGGGATGGCTAGTCATGGTTTGGGCTACATTTTAATGGGCTGGGTTTCATGCACAACAAAGCTGTCGGGATAGTTGTTGGGGTATTTGCAGCCTATCTGCAATTTCCAAGGAAGGTACACTAAAGGAGGTTGATACGTGCATTCACTTAAAGCAGAAGGTATAGTTCTGCTAATATCATTTAAATGGAGAATCTCACCACTCAGCTATTTCAGCCAGCCTTTGAGCTGCTGCTGGAGTTCTCTCAGCTTGTGTCTAGGTATTATATAGTCCTCCTAGCTGTAGTATTGGAGCATCTCCCAAGTATTTAAAAACAGAAGTCACAGTAACAATCTCCCTTTCTTACTTGGCAGCTAAAAGGAGAAATACTTGGCATAACTTATACATTTGTTTGCATATTCGTGGGTGGGATTGAGTTATTTGTTGATGTGTATATGGGAAGAATTAAGTTTCTCTCAGTAAGTTGAAAAGATTTTAGCACAAAAAATGATAACTTCAGAGGCAGTTTTCCATGTATGCATACTACAGCTCAGTGAACTGCCTTGTACCCCTTTGGATTCCCTAAGTTTTGCCCAGAGGACAAAGGTGTGGTTAAGGAGACGATCTGGAGAGCATCATTCTTGTTAATTAGCTGCTGGGGTCTCCACAACATGAAGAACTTTGTGTCCTCTTGTTTCTGTTTCTGGGCAAAGCACACCACTGCTTTTGAAACACTTTTATGCTCTGGAAAGCCTTTTAAAACACACATAGAGCCCACCCATGTGGCACAAACACCAACTGTTTATTTGTAGAGGTCTCTAATAGAATGCTCCTCACCCCCACACCCTTTGTCAGCCAGCGTGGCTGACTGCCATGGGATGTAGTTTCTATCAAGAGCTCAATGCATGGATCCCAGATGTGACTGTGCATGAAGTACGGTCATCAGTGCACACATCTATACATTTAGGGAGGACACACCTCAGACTGAGGTCAGTGCATTGCTGAGAAAGGCAAGAGAGCAGTTTAAATCTTCATGGGTTACGGATTTATCAAGCCCAGAGCCTGTGTAATCAATTGGAAACAATGAAATTGCTCTCTGATCAATATTTCCGGGGGTGGGGGGAAGGGTAGAAATGGAAGAATTCCATCCAATTGCCTGCCTTAAATACAAATTGGAGGCAAATATACATTACATGAATAAATGTGAGGAGAAATATGAAACCTAGAATATGTTCCCAGACTGAGATTTTCCTATCTGAAAACAATCTAAAGACATAGAATGTACTCTAGGACTGAATGTCCAAATGTATTTATTAGGAAGTTTTTACAGCTTGTCAGCTAGACGTAGGGAGAAAGAGCAAGGGGCTTTTGCTCTCCAGGCATGCCTGGATATCATCTCGTCCAATCCTCTGCTCAAAACAGGGTCACCTAGAGCAGTTGCTCAGGATCATGCCCAGTTGGGTTTTGAGTATCTCCAAGGACAGAGACTCCACAACCTCTCTGGGCAACCTGTTCCAGTGTTTGATCACCCTTACAGTGAAAAAGCTTTTTCTTATGTTTAAGATGTATTTTCCTGTATTTCAGTCTGTGCCCACAGCCTCTTGTTCTGCCACTGGCCACCCCTGAGAAAAGCCTGGCTCCACTTTTTTATATCCTCTTGTCAGTTATCTATACACACTGATAAAATCCAACAAGCTTCCTAACCCCAACACTCTCAGCCTCTTCTTGTATGACAGATACTCCAGTCCCTTAGTCATCTTAGCGGCCCTTTGCTGAACTCATGCCAGTATTTCCATGTCTCACTTACTTATGCTGGGGATCCCAGAATTGGGCTCAGCACTCCAGGTGTGACTCACTAGTGCTGAACAGAGAGGAAGGATCACTTCCTTAAACCCGTGGTAACATTCTTCCTAATGCATCCAGGGAGGCTATTGCTTTCTTTGTCTATCAGACATAGGCTAATAGTCAACTTGTCCACCAGCCTCAAGTCCTTTTTTGAAAAGCTACTTTCCAGCTTGTTGTCCCCCAACCTGTACTGATGCATGGGGTTATTCCTTCCCAGTTACAATACTCTTTGTGACACATGGGATCTGCAAGTTGGTATCTTCTGTTCCCTGAGAAACCAAAACAAGCACATCTTAGGATAAGCAGAAGCATACCTTTCTCTCCCAAAGGTTTCCTCTGCGACTGTGTGCCACCTCCCTGGAAGAATGCTGCTTCTTGAAACTATTTTCTGCTAGCAAAGGTGTACATTCAAAATAAACAGGGAAAACCAAAACAACTGTAATTGTCCCTTTCTGGCACTGAAATACTACAGCTATCACTGGAGTTATGAGGAATAGATTGTGATTCATGCTAACTGGCAAACAAGCATAGGTCCTATGCAACTCTACCACAACCATAAAATCCCTTCCAGAGGTCTGGGCTTCTGGCATTATTCTGTCATGATTAATGCCAGGCACCAGAAAACACTTGTGCATGGACTTCTGAATTATGAGACATAAACAGGCCCGTGTGGATCACTGGAGATATACTGGAGAGCTTTTGGATATCCTGCAGAAAGGTTTTGAGCTGTTGGGCACAGTGACAGTATTCTAAGTATCCTGATTTTAAGATTGCCACTCATGCAGGTAGGGTGTATCTTGATGGTAGACCCTTACCTTGCAATTGCCTTTAGCATAAGCAACAGTGAGGTAAAAGCAATTAAGAATATTAATGTACAAAATCCAAAATCCATAGCATATTGTAAAGATTTATAAAGGCAGAGGTGACAAAGAAGACAGAAAGAAAACCATTTATCCCATGATTAAATCCTTAAGTTATTCTCCTTTCCCTTTCCCCTCATAAACTGATAAACCATAGATCCACTCTTAACCCACATAGTCAGGACTGTCCTTGTGCACACTCCTATCCTCAGGCAGCATTCACAGGTGGTAGAACCACACCAGCTCTGTAGTTCTACCTTTGTTTGGAGTTTGTCTGGGGACTTGCTTGGATTCACATCTTACACTTCTTCCAGTCATTGGAGACCTCTTCTTAGAGAACTGATTTCAGACCTTAGCTCCTGAAACTGTAGCTGTTTTGGAAATACTAATCCCTTTGACAGGCCTGATGTGTCACAACTCTCCCTGAGGAGGTGTAAAATGCTGTTTCTCACCTGACAGGACCAAGTTCCATACTCAAAGAGGACCATTTCCCTACACTTGAACTTATTTTTGCTGTGAATATGCACATCACAACCACACTTAAGACAGACAACTACCTATGCAGGCCTATTTTGAGCAGTGCTAGCTCCTGAGATTTCACACAACAGTAATTGATTACATTAAGCAATAATATACATGGGAAAGCTGAGAAACCAATTCTGGGTTTGGTGGTGTTATTTGCAGGTGTACATTGTAAATTTGCCAGGGCAGCTGAAAACCAGCATGTACCTAAATTTAACACTTAGTACCTCCTTGTTTACAAGTGTAGAGTGGTGCCTTGATTTTCCCTCCTTTCACATGGCTGCAGTTGTGTGACTGAGCAAGATGCAGAACAGTTTCTCTCTTGAGTAAATTTTTTTCCCTTGACAATAATATTGAACACTTAAATAGCACTTTTCATCCACAAGGTGCCTCACTAGTGTTAATACAATTAGCTAACTTAATTCTCCCTCCTCCTTCCCCCAAATGTGCATAGAACAGGCAAAATAAGACACCAAAGAAAGTGTTGAGAGTCACTGGCATCCAGTCCTAAGGCCGCTCCCTTACGTCCCCTACAAAGCCTCACTATTACAGCTGCAGTTTTATAAGCACCTTTTTATAGAAGCTTTTGTTCTTTATCATCCAACACGTTGATCAAATAGCTTCTGGGAAGGAACACACTCATGTTTACCTTTGCTCTATGTGCCACCATCAGCGCCATCCAAAACCCAGACAGACATGAAACAGGTGCCAGAGTTGCATATTTGAGTCACCATCAGTAAAGGCTGACTCATAATTACAGTGAAGGTATAGTCTGTTTTCAGATCTTTTGGTAGAGAGGTAAAAACTAAATGTCACATTAAAAAGAGGATGTCAGCCTTCTAGGTCTCTAAGGAAACAAGGTTTGACAGTAAAAATGGGTAATGATATTATTTCTGGCATTTTTTAGAAATTGTGACTCCCAGACTTCACACAAATCAATTAAGCTTCTCTCTGCACCCCCTACAGAAATATATCTGAAAAAATACAGACTTGTGGAAGAAGTCTCTCAGTTGTCCTCAGGAAAAAAGCTTCCATTTAAATGAATGGAAGTTAAGTTGGGACAAAGACCACCCATTTTAGCTTAGACTGAAGTTAGAGCCGATCCAAGGCTATGTATTTTATAGGTGAGTCTTCAATGTGGGAAAGTTAGTTCATATTCAGGCACTTCATTCTGCACTGTCTGTGCTCTGTTCTCATTACAGAGGATGGTCTCTGTCTTTTCCAGGATACCTTCAAGTTTAGAAAGGGCTGCTCCTTCCTTGGGGAGCAAGAAGGAAAATGAAGTACCTCGAGCTTTCTCAGGAGGCAGAGGAGCATAGAGACCTTTAATTTGTGCAGCGCAGAGCCTTTCCTACCTTTGGACTAGCAGCACTTCTCTTCATCCCCTTCCCCTCTTTGCAGCTGGCAGCTGGGACCACAGCTGGAGTCCAGCTGCAAAGGTTATCACTACGTTAATCCCTGCTGGTCTGGTTTCCTGGCCTTCAGACCAAGAGGAACCTGGGCTGGGGAGGTCTGACTGCAGCTTGGTGAAGGAGCACCAGATGACTTGGCCCACCCCAAATACAGTGAAGAGTATATGTCCTACCACAAGGGAGCTATACAGGTTAATGTGCATGCACTGTACTTTTAACTGCAATAGCACATTGTCCAAGGATTACAGATCACTATTTTTAAATAATCAAAACACAATTATCCCCATTGTATAGAAATACAAGGCATGTAAAGTTGTATGTAAACGTCTTAAATGGTCATAAAAATCAGCATCTGAGCTGCAAACAGAACCCGGATCCCCTGCTCTAACCTCCCACTGCCTCCCATACTCCCTGTTTATCTCTGCTCAGTGCATTACTTTAGATATTTCAGAGGCAAAAGCATTTTCAAAGGTTAGATTTTCTAACTTTCAAGAGAACACCATGATTACGCAAAAGTCAAGAGCAAAAATACAGACTCACATTTCATCTTCATTCCCTTATCATAAATGTACCTGAGAGTGTCATATCTACTCAGTCCCTGCTTACACATCAGCTAATTTTCATTAGTGCAACTCTTGAATGCAGATTAGAGTCCTGCCAATGAGCAGATCTGCAGCAGAACAATCCTGTTTCACTGAAGCAAGAGCAACTTCCATTCACTATGATTATTACACCAAATCACTTCCCTGGGAGACAATCTAATCAAGTGACCAGTTTGATCAGAGAGGTTTCTACTGAAGTTTTATATGCTTCTGTCCAGCAAGAATAGTATATTGCCAGCCAGGTTCTGGCATGTTTCAAAGATTGAGAAATAACAGATTCCAGGAGTAGCAATTCAGAAGAATTTTTGCCACCTAAGGTTCAGATCCTGCAACCAAAAGTAGGCGAGCAACCTCCTACACCTACAAGCCATCAGTGACTGAAGTGAAATTTTGTACTGACTACAGCTCTTGCTCATGTGTTCCCAGTTATTACGCTGGAGCCAAAGACTGCATCTCCTAGCCCAGGGCAGATTCACAAAGAAACAGAACGGCTGCAGGGGCAGCATTCACACCATGCACATGTATTCCAGTTGTCATGCAGCCCCATCTCAACTCTGTTTGCTCTTGGCAAAAGAGAAGGAAGCTTTGTTCTATTTCCTAACATCTCTTCCCTTATCCTTTTCTTTACTCTCCAAAGTTTTGTACATTCATCTAATTGTCTCATTGTTAGCTTTCATACAGTCCTCTCCTGCATCTACAGCATTATCCTCACCTTCATAGTACCATATTTCATACCAACCAACAATATTTCTCCCATCACAGAATATCACACAGACAACAAAACAAGTATTTAATCTTCCACTGTCCATGTCAGCAACAGCACCAGTCCCAACAGCAACCCCTGAGGGACAGCACTCATCACCAGTCCCCACCTGGACATTGAGCTGTTGACTGCAGCTCTCTAAGCACAGACATACAGCCAATTCCTTACCCACTGGGTGTCCATCCATCAAATTTATGACCCTCCAGTTTAAAGGCTTTTTAAAAATGGGGGTTATGTTTCCCCTTTTCCAGTTAGTGGGAACATCACTAGACTGCCATGACTTCTCAAAATGATGGGTAGTGGCTTATCTGCCAGTTGCCTCAGTCCTGAAATCATGTCTATTTAAAACTGTTGTGAAATTCATAAGTCTTTTTCCTGGTCTGCAATTAAAAATTAATCCTGTATAGTTATAGGAAAGTACGGGTTTCTGTGTCGATATGTGGGAACAAACCAATTCTTTTCAGCACAGCTCTTCCTGGAAAAAAAAACACTTTCTGCTATATCACCAAAGGAGAGCCCATCAGCTCGTATATCTTAGTGCTTCCAAGTTATGTAATATAAGCTGTCAAAAATATGTGTGTGACTATGAACTGGTTCTGCATTAACTGGCAAATTTAGCTCTATAATACATCTATCCAGACAATTCTCCTTGGATAGGCAAAGTCTTTTTATGTCCTGTATGGTATAGAAAACATGTGCATTTAGTACTCACTTCTAATGGGTCTCGATGATTTCAACAGAGTAATGCAGTGTGATTCAAGGTCAATGCTCCCTAAATCAATTTTCCATGGTCTATAATCTTTGCTGTAAACAGCCTGGTCTGCAACTAAGAAAGCAGAAAGGGTTTTAAGGCCATCAGTTTCACCCCTAATATCTTCACATTAAGCTCAAAGAGCTGAAAGGATTTCATATGATTTGTTTCAGGCTTGCATCAGAATCTACATCAAGGCACTTCCCTTACTCTGGACCACCACGGTGGTCTCTAATGTTTTAGCTCTTCAGAGGACCAGCCCTGTGTTCAGCATAAATTAAAACAGCTGGAGGATTGCATCTAAAGGAGTAGGCAAACACTCTCAGTGTAACCTCTGCCCTGCTCACCCTCTCCACGCTTGGCGTGTACCCACATGTTCGGAGCAAGACAGAAGGACCACAAGCAGCCGATGACTGCTTTGCTTTCTCTTTGCAGCATGGAACTCCAGAGAAAGTCAGTTTTACTGTGTGATGTCCCCTTTGAACAGCTTCACAGGCCTAAAGGGTCACAGTGTTGGGGAGGGCTGAACTGGTCTATTTGTTTCTCATTTCCACCCTGGAGTCAAACATTCATTCTCTTTTTAGCGATGAAAATGATAGCAAGTCTCCAAAGGCATTTTTCTCAATGTTCACCCTCAAATAAACCACATGTGAGAATGCCACAGAATGCTAGAAAGACTTTGAAGTCCCCATGAGAGAACTTCTCTGTGATGTTCTCTCCCTTATCATGCCTAAATTATGCTTTCAAAAAGACAACAAAAGACAGGTAGGCCATACCCTCCATCTGCTACTGTCCCCATTTAAAACTGAAACACATGAAAAGCTGTAGATAGGTCCAGCGTGAATAAAAGTAGAGACTAAGCTATCTGTAAAATCACAAGATAATATGGTAAGTAAAAGAGCATTTAATAAAAGAGAAATCATCCCTGCAATTCTCCAAAACCTCAGTAATACAGCAGCTTTTCCACAACTTAAACCAGTGAGGTGCTTTCAGTATTTCAGTAGAATACTCTGAAATAATGACTGCATTAGTAACAGCAATTAATCAAAAGCTCCTTCCGCTGATATTTCTCAACGCCAGGGTGGTAATATGTCCTGGTGTAGGCCATGTCAAAGCCTATCACATTGCCCTCTGATAGCCACTCAAAGGAGACCATACCGCAAAGCAGCAGAAGACATCACTGCTGAGTGGAGTAGCACCGTCACCTTGTGATAGAAGCTAAGGGAAAATTTTCTACTGACAGAACAGCCCTCCTCTTGTTTTTTAGCTTCTGTAGCACATCTTTGGAAGGAAGAGACTGACCAAGTAGCCACTGCAGCTACTGAAAAAGAATTAGGAAAAAAAAACACAAACCAACAAAAGGTTAAAGAACAGACAGCCAAAAGTAAAATTTAAAAAAATCTCAGTTTTTGACATTTCACATAGTTCTGCCTTATATTTGAAAAGTCTGCAGTACCAGTGTTTGGATTTCAGAAGTCCTCAAAAGCATTCAATGTTTGGATCTCAGGTTCTGGTTTGAATTAGCTCTTATTTTCAGATTCTGTTTTCCCTTACCATCAGCATAAATACATTTTTACTTTATAAAGCCTCACTCTAATTAGCATGCCTTCTTGATTTTTTCATTTGTTTTCTGTGTGGACAGGGAAAAAACCCAAACAATTTCAATTTAGATCATATAAACATTAAAAAAAATCTCAAAAAGGACAGGTTTTTGCTTCCAGAGACCTAAATCTGGTTATTATTTTACACTGGTAATTCCCAAAATAAATCCCAGTATTTCGAAATTAACAGAAACATTTAACTTTTCCAACACTTTTTACATGTGTTGAATGAAAGTACCCAATGAACTCAGAAACTGGTCCCTGCTCCAAAAAACTACAAAGCTACATTGATTGGATGGACATATGGATGGACAGAAGGGAGGAAGCAAGGAAGAAAGGAAGGAAAGAAAAATCAGCTCAACTTATCCTTTGACACAGAGTGAACCAAGTAGGAGACACAGTAGAAGCACACTATGTCTTACACTACAGATATGAGAGCCTTTCTGCTGATGAGGCAGCTGTTAATAGACATGGCTATACAGAAAGCATGGCAGCATACATGTTTTCAGCAACAACTCACATATCACACTGTACATTCTCCAGAGCCAGTGGATATTGGCCAGGACCTTGGGCTCATGGCTAGACTCAAAGAAATGAGGTTGATTTTTCAGTACAATATTCTTAGATACGATCTGCAGACTAACATTTTGCAATCTTACAGGTGGGCTGTTTCAACAAGGACTCTCAAGTTGCTTTTGCAAGCTGCTTCCCAAAGCCAAATCACTCCTGTGCAGTAGGCGTTGCCTCCAGTTTGCAGCAGGGGAAACCGAGCCACAGGGTTCTGGCATTGCTTCCCTAAGGGTTGGAGCCAGAGGAAACACGCTGCATGGTACCACCACAGGTACCATCCGGCCCACATCGGTCTGCCTGGGGGCTGTGGCATAGGGAAGAGAGGGTCCTGCCTCCCAGCCAGCGTGTGTCCCCCGCTATCGGCCCCTTGTTACTCGTTCATGGTTGAGCAGGCAGGGAGTCAATGAGGGGATTTGTTCGGGTTAACCTCGCTGACCTGTGGTGCTTGCCATGCCACCGCCTCCCCCTCCATCCTTGCTTTCCTCTCCATCCCTGCATCTCCCTCCTTGTCCTTCCTCAATCCATCCCAGGGTGGCCAAGAATGGGGACACCCCTCAGCACCAGCACCCCACACAGGACCAGATGTGCCCTCTCTCCTCATAGAGCCTCCTGTGCACACTTACATACCACTTATACACTTCTCCTTATACACATTTATCCTGTGCACATTCCCACAACATGTGCACCCACACACACCTTTTATACACACACCCCCCACCCTGTGCACACTCACACATCCCCTATACACACTCTCTGTGCACGCATACACACCCCCTGTGCATGCTCACACATCCCC
>JANHGB010043536.1:3221-14070 GCA_026283785.1 Coracopsis vasa | reverse complement strand
TTTGCTAGGGAAAGCATAATGGTACCACATGCCACATCATGTCTGGTGCCATCCTGAGGTGATCTCAGGGGCTGTCACTCAGTCTGCAGAAAGCAGAGCAGCCCTGACCTCTGCTTTGGCAAATGCTTGGTGCAGATGCTACCACAGACCCATAACTGCACCCTTTGAAAGTCCTTGTTGCGCCAAGCTGGTGTGTGAAGTCGCTTCTGAAAGCAAGTTACAGAGCTCCAAACACGCAGATGAGAGAGACAGAGCTTGTGCTGGGCCTGAGGAGCTGCAGTGGGTAAACCTCTCCTGCAGCCCTTCCGTACTGAAGTGCTAATGCAGAGCAGAAAAGGGCTTTCAAGCAGTGCCCCTGTCTGCTTAGCACTGTCAGAGTCCCCATGGTGCTTTCCAAAACTGCTGAGGAAGCACAATCTGCCCAGAAAAAGCCCTCAGAAACTATTGTGAAGTTTAGCTTGATGCATTTGCAGTGTAAAACTGCAAATTCCAGCTGGCTGACACTCGCTGCTGGCAGAGGGACGCCTCTGCCCGTGTCCCTGTGGTCCCACTCCAAACAGTGGTCGAGTAACACACGTTACATCGCTGAGGGATCTTCACTGGAGGCCACATATTGAGGGACTAGCAGGTAGCCATTCATTCCTTGGCACTGTACATAGGTTAAGCAGGTCCTGTCCTTTCCTATATCTCACACGAAGGCTAGGCTCCACTTTTACCCTGCGTAAGCCTAGTTTGTGGCCTGGAGAATTACACAGACCTTGCATGCCCCTGGCATGAATTTCCATGGGCTGTTCCTCCCCGAGACAGCCGCTTGTAAATGTAGGACCTGTGGCTCCGGCTCATCTGAGTGGTGTTTACTGCCCCCAGCTGCTCGTTGCCAGAGAGCACCCGAATGCAACCCAGCGCTATCATTTTGCATCCGCTTGCAACTCGAGCAAGATACCTTTTTGTATCCCACTGCTTTTTCTGCAGCCACCACGGACCTTTGCTTTAGGCTGTTTTGAGGCTTTTGGAAGACAGCGTGTCTGAGATGCAAACACACAACTACCACAGCTTTGAACTAAGTGAAAGATCACAGGATGTGTTTGCGAAGAGTTAAATTTGCAGCTGCAGGAAAACAAAAGCAGCAGTCTAACAAGGCTTATTTAGGGCTCAAGAAGCAACCTGGCATTTGAAGTCTGTCATGTATTTACAGAAGTCTGCCTCTATCAACATCACCACTGCCCGTGGAGTCGCAGCATGTCAGTGCTTATGTTCTACGTTGTCATTTTGTCCCCAGTGCAACCACTGCGTGGGATGTCACAAAATGCCTTCTCAAGGCTGGCAAGAAAGAGACAAGGGGTGGGGAGCCAGGGGAAGCCAGGTACGGTGCTCCCATGACATTTGAACAGCAAAGGTTTGGACAGCCACCCAAAGCCAGGTAACTGTCCTCCCAGTACCTAGCGAGTTCCCTAGGCATCTAGTTAAAAATGAGCCTAGCTGCACCCCTAAAGAACTGGCATTAGGTGTGTAGTGACCGGGCAGAGGATGTCTAGAGATTCCCAGGGCACTACAGAAGTATCGCCTACTTTCACTGGAATTCTGATTATTCATAACATGCTAGTGATCATTTTGCATCTCACCCAACAGGTGGTCTATTAACGTTTCTTGGCTGCAGTTGCAGGAATAATACTTCTAGGCTTTACAGGCAGCATTCATCATGGCTGGCAAGGTAATTTATGTGTGTCTTAAATACTTGTAATTAGAGTTCCTCATAGTTCCAGTGAGGAACAAAACAGATTTCAGTAACATGCAGATGAATAATTCAAAGTGCATTCCTCAAAAAAAGCATTTGTTTTTCTCTCTCACTTTGAGTCCCTTGATCTAAAAGCTGGGACTGGTCTCCTCAGGGTTTGCAGGTCATGTAGCTGCCACCAGCCCTCCAGGAAGTTAGGAAGTTCAGAGAAAACCAAAGCATTTAGCAGGGAAAGAAGTTCTGTAATGTCAGCTTCTCTATTCTGGATACGCTGGCTCCCAGCTGCTGCCTCTCCAATAGGTACTCCACCCAGCCCTCAGATAATAATCACAAGATATTTCGCCAGCTCTGTTTCCTTCTACATTTTTTGCTGTTAACTCCATCAGCTGAATTGATAGCATTTAGCTTGAGAGTGCAGTGGCTTACAGAGGAAAAACCCGTTATTTGGGCTTGGGGCTATGAAAACACTGACCCTTGTCCTGCAAAATGTGCAAGCACACACTAAGCTTCATTTCAAGGGGGCTGCTTGTAAGCATGAAGTTACATAGGAGTCTTGAAGAAACGGCCAAAAGTGCATGGGGTGCATCGCCAGGGTGAGATGGTTTGCTAAATAGATGTGGACATTCACAATGTCACGTTCCTAGGAAAAAATCCCTGCGCTACCTTACCATTCAGGCTCTCTTTGGGGAGGAACGACTCTGCTGTCAAAGGGCCTGATGCTCCTGTTTCCACTCAGACAAAAATTCCACTGAGAGTAAGAGTTGATATGGCCAAGTGGAAATTGCAAAACTGGATTCAGATTGGCACGTAGTCGAAAGCCAGAAATCCTCAGTGATAAAACATTTGTCTTTTCAAAGCATGCACCAGTTTCTGAAGCAGATTTTATTTTTCAGAAGTGTTACTTCCTCCCTCAGCTGCTCATAGTTTCCCCCTTACACAGAATTATTTTAGCAGCCCAAAATACATATCTGCATGTGCAAACTTCAGCAGCACGTTAAAGAGACACCGTCCAAAACACTTTAGTCTGTATGAAGTGAAATGCATAATGTCTGACATGGAAAGTTTGTATTAGTTTAAGCTTGAATATTTCAATACATCTGTCATGGACACCTAGTAAAGTTCCTTTTGCTGGACTGGTTTTCTCCCCTACTTACTCACATGATGTGGCTTCAGAACATCATCTCTGAGAGCATCCCAGCATATAACCTACCTCTGCAGGAACCTGTGAAGCTGGAGAAGTGCATCCATTTTTTCAAAGGGATCAAAAGGTGCTTCAGCCAGCACACAAAGAAAACAGCTTAGAGAGAATAATAGTGCATATATAATAGCACAGGCATCTCACCACCATTTTGAAGGCTTCACTTAAAGTCCACTAGAGAGCTTAGTGTACTCTGTCTCTCAGGGTTTTTCTTGAGGTCTCAGTTGCCCAGATAGGGCAGAAGCCTTCAGTGCCCTGGGACAATTACTCTGCCCAGCTGGCCAAGCCTGTGCTGCAGTAGAGACTCTTCCTTTCACAAGCACTAGTGCCCTCCACCTACTGATCCACATTCCCCATTTGGTGATCGCTTTGTCTCTTCCTGGTGTTCAGTCCTGAGAAAATGAATTCAGCCTGGGCAGTGGCCATCTGCCCATCCAAGGGCTCTCAAGCTGCATGGAAAGTAACCCATTGTCAAGAGCTTTCTGTCCATGCTACCATGCTGAGGGAAGGCATTTCACCCCTCGTCTCTGGAGAGCTTGAGTTCCATATGGCAGTGAAAGAAGGATAAGAAGGTGAACCAGCCCTCCAGACAGGGTTGTCCTTCTGCTACAAAGAAGTGTTCTGAGAGGGGCCCCAGTATCAAGCAGACTTCACAAGTACAGACTTACCTATGGGGCCGAAATCCTCACATCAATACCCAGCAAAGTAAAGCTTGCTGTGGGTCTGTTTCACCTCTTCAAAAGCATGTGCTTAATTTGGCATAACTAGAAGCAGCATTTCAAGATAGCCTTTATATACAGCATTTAAGCCTACAAGTGGTATTTCAGTGGCGTAAATGGGTTCCAGGTGAGACAGTTGCCAAGTAGGAGATGGAAACTCTCAGCTGGGTGCAGTCATTGCAGACAATCGGTGGCTGTAATTTTCAGCAGTGCAAAGATGGGTAAGCTGTACAAGGCTTCTACCCAGGGCAACAGCACTCTGGTCTATGATGTTCTGCCACCTTTATCAGTAGTAGCAGTCACGGGCTGAAATGATACTTGCTGCAGGTTGACGATAGAGGCTGGCATACAGGGGTGACCAGAGCTAGTTAGAGTTACCCTTTTTCCTGTCTGAACTGATAGAAGTAGCTCAGATGTCTCTGTTCATCTCTCATTTATGGGGTTACTTAGGTGGGTAGCAGAACATCTTAATCACTTTGCTTAGTTAATTCTGATTTCTTGTAACACTGTGTTCTAGCAGCTACTTAGAAAACTAGTTTCCAAGTGGGGAAATCTTGATTACAATAAAATCAGCAACATTTTGCCATTAATTCCATAGCAGTAAGGATTTGACCAGAGAATATCTATGGAAATATGTGAGTATTGTGGTTCTATGAAGAGCATGCAACTGGAAAAAAGACTTTGCTCAAGAAACTGTGCGTAAACAAAAGGAAGCTCAGCTTAAACTGAGAAGTGTGAGCCTGAACAAACTCAGAACAGCTAGTATCTGCCAGTCTGATTTGTAGGCATGGAGCTCCAAGGTGATTGTTGTTTGGACAAGAACCAGAAGTTTGGGCTTCATTTATGAGCTATATAATCAATATGGGCTGAGGCCAAAACCCACAGTTTTTATAAGGCTGGGCTATTTCTTGCTTCATATTATTAGGCACAGGAGACAGAGCTGACTTAGATTTACAGAATCTTGGCTCAGACTCAAAAAGCATCAGCATGACTACTGAGAATGAGCGTATTCTCAGCTAAGGCCCCTCCAGGAATCGGGATGTTTCACTGGATTTTAAAAGCCCAGTTCCAGTGCAGATGCAGTATTCATTTCTACGATAGTGTCACTTGTGTATTACGTGGAGCAGTATAAGATTACGTTTAGGGCATTTCTGGTTTATAGCCTTTTCCCTTTATTCAGCCTTAAAGCACTTTGCAGCACAGACAAATCCTGGAACTGGTGCCCCCTTTACAGCCGCGCTGCTGCTTCTGCATTCAGTCAGACTTTCAGTCATTGGGAGGTTTGTTCATAGGCTGCAGCGGCGTTCATCAGGCACCCCAGTTCCCGTGGAAAGATCTCCTTCAAAGTGTTTTTCTGTGCGCTATACCACTGAAATGCAGTTGACTTGAGTGAGGCAGCACTGCTGGACACCGTGCAGACACACCACTGCGCACTTCTGAGTTTGAAGGGAAGAATAACTTTTCCCGATAAAAGCTTGAGGGGGAATTGAGGCAGCAATCTTTGTGAGAGCAAGGGGAAAAAGAAAGAGCCTTTTTCTCTGGGAGGGTTGCGTGGAGAGGTTTTCGATGGCAGCGGGAGGTTAGTACAGTTTTCCACCTTATCCAAAAGATGGCACTGTTCACATTGGAGCCGTGCTCAGCTCCGGGCAGGGGCACCAGGCCTGTGCCCTCCGAGGTCTTGTCTTTGAGCACCCCGCAAATGCAGTCCCGCTTAATGCCCAGGGGCTCATTTCACAGCCCCCTGCACTGTGGCAGAAGGCTCTTTAGCAGCATTATCCCTACCTGGTTGTCATCTTCCAAGCGGAAGAGTGGCTCAGAGACTGACTTGGTTTCGGCAGTGTTCAATTTCTCTGAAATCCAATTGCTAGTATTTTGGAATAGCCAGTTGTGTTTTAAAGTGAGAAGGGATACTGGGAGAAACAGGGAAGGGGTGAGGAGATGAGAGGATGAGAAGCTGTGAGAAGGAGCAGATGAAAGTGGTGGGGTGGGACATGTGTCAGCAGTGGGAGTAGAAAGGGAAGCAAAGAAAGGAAGGCAAAACAGTCAGCATGCAGGCATAGAGATTCAAGGCCCCAGCAAGAAGGAACAGGACAAAGAAGCTGGGGTGATGCTGGTAAATGCTAAACTGGGCTTGCTCAAATTTATCCCCCTGCCCTGCTCTTTTGCTGAACATGCAATTAATTTGTAGTGCTGAAGAAATGAGAGAAATTTCTATCCATAGTCCTTAGGTGAGAGTTAATGGCCCAGGTACAGATACTCATGGAAAACAAAATAATTCCCTCCTCCCAGGCCCTACAATGCCTCTACATTAGGCCCAGTGGTGTGTTACTAACCAGAGCCCTTTCCACAGGAGCATCACACAGACAACAGGTTTTGTGTTGCTGTGGTGTGGCAGTCGCTACATGGGCTGGGGGACTTGCTCCACCAGGATCTGAATGTAGCCCCCTGCAAGAAGCAGGATAAAGGGTGTGAGGGGGTGCCTGGCCACCATCTGCTCCATGGGTCATTCACATGAAGCGGAGAGGTTTATCTGCATGCATCTGGCCCTGCAAACAGCCACCACCACATCGCTGAGTGAACCAGACCCTTGAACACAGCTCAGCCTGAGCCAGAGTGGCACAATCTGGGCTGGAGGGTCCCTCCTGCCTCCCTCCTTTGCTCACCACAAGAATTACCTGGCTTAACACCTGGAAGGAGCATCTGTGTCTGCTGCCTGCATATAGCAGGATGAAGGTTTTCACTTGGTCAGTCCAGCCTTGTACTCACAACTTTGTGGTCCAACGAGAGACTACCTTTGTAGAAAGATATGGAAAATAATGTATCAGCCTTTTAGGGGAGCACAGGAACATTGCACAGGAACATTACACAGGAGTGGCGGATAAGAGGTGAGAAATTTTGTACTAGCTTGAAAATACAGGAGAAGTTAATTATACTTACATCCCTTTCAATCCAATTTATAACTTTAAAGACGATCCAGGAGGTTGTCAGTTTTGAGTTTAATTGACCTATTTGCAATTGAGCCAATTCATTCCTACAGCTGGGGAGTCTTTTTTATAGTTCTCAACTCACTAATTCAAGATTTTAAGGCCAAAAGGGATCATTAGATCATGTAGTCTGGCCTCTTGTGTATAGACTTTCATCCAGACATTCTTCTTCTGAGCTGCACAAGATGTGCCTGGCAAAAGCCTGCATCCCAGAAAGGTGCATGGTCTGGATCAGTGGTTCCCAGGATGGGCAATGCACTGTTTCCCTTGATCGCTTGTTCCCATGGGTAATCAGTCATCTTGAGATTAAAATGTGAGCATCATCAGGATCTCAGTGATCCAAGATATTGCCTGATCCAAAAAACATTTAATGAGCAGTGCCTGACAGACATGCTATTAATTCTTTAAAGATAAATTCTTAAAATATAAATAGGATTATGAAGTACTTGGGAGATATTAATTTTGCCAAGTGGGTTGGTTATCTTCAGATAGAGGCAGAGCAGACCAAACATTGGGAGTCATCACTTGTTCTTTCAACTTTAACTTATATTCTTGTTAAAACTCAGGCCCTTCAGGGCAATCGCGTAGGTTTTACAGAACTAGGGTTTTAGTTGCCCTTTGGAAGCTGTGACCGGGAAATGCCCCTGTAAGACGCTGCAGATGGTTCTTTCCACATACCGCTTGGCAGATGCACAGGAAAATGACGCTGGAAAGTTGGCTCTCAGCTGTACTTTGTAGTAAGGCGCTAATGCATGTGCTCTAACACTTTGTAATGACGTGCTTGGGGTTGTTTAGGGCATTTTTTTTTAGAGTCTTTGCCAAATTATAAATCCAGTTGCAAGTTGGAAGCATCAGATCTCCCATCTTTATGAGAAGACAAGCGGTGAACTGAACAGATGTGGCCCCACCTGGAATGTGATGCTGCCTGCTGGGGTGCAGCTCTCCCTAAGGGCATGGGCATAGCTGCAGGGGACAGACACAGGTGCTAGAGCCTCCCTGGTCTCCCAGCACATCCCCAGGCCCTTCAAGATCTCTTTAACCCTCATTTCTCTTGGTTGCTTTAAGCCGTGGTCTCCTTTCCTTATTCCCTGTCTCTGGACACCATTGCCTCTTCTCTATTCCTTTTTTCTGCAACTCGCCAGGACAGCCCCTTCCCTCACAGCCATGGGCTGAGAGAGGTGACAATTTTCTTCTTCACTGATGCTAGCCCTAGTATACAACTAACTGGGGACCAGATGGCATGAAGTAACTTTTAATAAGACACAAAACCTGAAACACAGCAACATGCACCAGGGCTTGCCAGAGTCTGCACGGTCAGACATCAGGCTTCTCTTCACAGCTGTGGTCAAACTCCCTACAAATATAAGCATTGCAACAGTCCTTCAATGTGTCCTGAGGGCCCAAAGTCTGTTTAAGGAGCTGGGAGAATCCCTGCTTCCCAAACTGAAGCCTCAAGCACACACACTGTGCAAGCAGAGCTGGGCATGCTGGCAAGAAGCAAGATTTGTCTTTGCAGCCATTTGAGCCTCAAAGCCACTGCCAATGCTTTTCCATAGACAAGGGGGTCCTTTCCCATCCTGTTTCCACTCCCTGCCAGCACTGAGGCACGCCACTGCTTTCCAGGGATTTGGGCAATGTGATAAACCTTGGCTACCATTTAATGCTGTTTATTCTTAGTACAGTTATTAAACACACAGGAATGAGAAACTGGGATCAGCAAAATATCCAAGGGCAGATCATGCCTGCTGACCAAATGACACCGTAGCCCTGCAAACCCTGAAGTGGTGGTCTCGGGGAGATGTATGGTCTCAACATCTTAGGGCAGAAATGACGTTAGACACTGTCACTAAAAGAAACTGCAAAAGGAATGTTAAATTAAATAGGGATTTTAAATTTTAACAGCAATTAAATTTTAAATATTCCAGCTCTCAGTAAAATGAAAGCAATATTTCTGTTCCAACATGAAATGGGCCAGATCTCTGCAGCTGTATGTTGGTGACCCTCTGTGCTGAAATCAAGGGAACTTAATTGATTTGTAGCAGCTGAGGATGTGCCAGTTCAGGCTCTCTCCTGGAAATACATGACTCCAATCTGGCTGGCAGTGCAGCCTTGATGTTTCATTAATTTGCAAGAAAGATGCTGCCAGGATAGACACACGCTCTGGCAGTGCGGCTGACAAAGAAGTAAAAAATTACTCTAAAACTTGTTATCATCTGTCATGTTATAGAAGCTAATTTAAAAAGCATTTCCCAGGCTCCCAATCTCAAAGGATCACTTAAGGATGTTGGTTTTCTTTTTGTGTGTGTGTGTGTTAGGAAACCGCTGCTCGCATTGTGTTTTTCAGACCCTGTTTCTTTCAGAAGGGTGAGTGCACGGAGTCAGCAAGGAGGAATGGGAAAGACCCTTCATGCCCTGCCAACACATGACTATTCCCCACACTCAGAGCTTTGTCCTTTACGACTTGAAATGAGTCATTGATAAAGGTTCCCACTACTTCCTTTGGGAGATCATTAAACAGCCTTTTTGGGCTTCAATGTTAGGATGTTTTTCTTGATAGTCAGCCTACACATTTCTCTGCTCTGTTTCCTCCCATTGCCCCTGGTTACGCTTTGTCCCACCCTAAACAATTCCTTTTCCCTCCTTATACTGATATGTCCCTGTGCATATCAGAAAAGGGGTGGTGGTGACTGACACAGAAATAACACATAAGCATGTTATCAGTCTAGCCTGCAGAATAGTTTGCACTAGCAATCATGGCATGATGCTGCAGCTGGGAGAGTGAAGAGAAAGCGGGGCATCTGCTGCTACATTGGCTAGCTGGCCCACTGGCCAGTTGGCTACTGGTCTAACCCAGTGCGATGCTTACTCAAATTAATGGGTTTAAGGGACCTCAGGAACTTCACAGGTCTGAGCAAAGCTCTGCTAGACAGCTGGACCTCACAAGGAGGTACAGGTACCTTTCACCAAAGGCTGCCCTCAGCAAAGGTGCTGCAGTGCAAAGTTTGTGGTTGTTGTTCTTGACACAGCCAGAGTAAGAGGTGAAGGGACTCAGCAGTTGTAAAAGACAGGTTACTGTGTCACCCATCATCCTTTGGATGAGCATGGGGTGTAAAATGGCACCAGGGGCTGTTTTGAAGGAGTTAATGTGATGTCTGGGTGGAGGCATCTGCTGAAGGGCGAGGCTGCAGTGTAGACCTCAGGCTGCAGGAACAGCCCAGAGCTTTCTCCTGGGGAAAGGGCAGACAACAGACTTGCTTGCAGTCCATGTGCTCACCTAGAGGACCTCCTGCAGCAGGTGTCTGGGCTGCAGGAGACACTGAGAGGGCTGTGTAACATCAAGGAGGCTGAGAAGGAACTAGATAGCTGGTTCCAAGCACAGTCTGCAGTGGACCCACAGCCCATGGCCAAACAGCCAGAAACTCCCGTAGCGGCACATACAAAAGGAAGAGGGTGCAATAATGCGGAAGAATGGAAGCTTGCAGCAGCAAGGACCAGCAGGAGGGAAAGACTTCCCCCAAAGCCTGAGGTGCTCTTGCAGAACCACTCTGCTCTGCAGACTGAAGATGAAAGACCTGTCACATCAGGATTGACGCTGGAGCTGAGTAAGGCAGCCTGATCTGCTGCCTGCGTAACCACCAGCATGACTAGGAAAAGGTGATGGGTGATGCTAGTAGGAAGCACAGAGGCACCCCTTTGCTGACCTGACGTGCTCTCTAGAGGGGTGTGCTGCTTACCGGGGGCTCCTATCGGGGTATGATGGAGACACTACCAAGCCTCCTGCAGTTCGTTGACTATTATCTGCTGCTGCTGTTTCATGTGAGCACCAGAGAGGAGCAGTCTGAGGGGTATCAAGAAGGATTATTACAGAGCCCTGAGTGTGGCAGTAAAGGGCTCTGGAGCAATGTAGCTTTTTCATCAGTCCTCTTGGTCAAAGGAAAGGGGTTTGAAAGGGCAAGGACTGGTGCTACAGCCAGGCTTTGGCTACTTAGACCATGGGACTCTCTTTGGGAAACCTGGTCTGCTGGGGTCCATCTGTCAGAGAAGTGGAAGAACATCTTCGGTCATAGGCTTACCAAGCTACACAGAACAGTGGGAAATGGCTTTAAGCTGACAGAGGGGAGATTTAGATATTAGGAAAAAATTCTTCCCTGTGAGGGTGGTGAGACACTGGCACAGGTTGCCCAGAGAAGCTGTGGCTGCCCCATCCCTGGCA
>JANHGB010043535.1:14162-33353 GCA_026283785.1 Coracopsis vasa | reverse complement strand
CTGGCTTTACTGCTGTTTATTTCTAAACAGCAAAAGACAAAATCACTTGAGGTCTTCCACCTCATGTCTTGGACTTTTCTAATTGATCACGTGGCTGTCCTTGTGCTTGGAAAGCTTTCTGAGAGGTGCCTGAAAGCAGTTCTGGTTTAGCCTCGTTTTTTTTTCCTTTTAATTCTGTGCGTAATAAGCATGGGTGAGGAGACACAAATTCCCAGTCCCATTTCTGACCAGTAAAGCTCTTGTTATTTCCTGGTTTTTGAACAAAGAACTCTGTGTCCTGCCCTTCTTTAGGATTTCAGGTGGCAGCATGCTGGGGAGGGAAGCTCTATTCTGCTGAAAACTTACTGCAACATGTTGTAGCTCGTCAATAATCAGTGCTATAGCCTTAACAGCATCAAGGTTTTTCTTTCCCTTATCTACCTCTGATGCTGTCAGCACATGAACAACTCCCTCATTCTTTGAGCTTCTGAGAGGTAAGAAATTATCATAGCAGTGCTTGACTTCTGCTTTGCAGTCCCCAACCTTAGAAAGAAATCCACTGAGAATTAAGAGTATGTGTAGTGGAAGCTAAAGAGTTGCAAGACCCAACACAAAATGTCTACTTCTAACATCCATGTCTACTTGTCTAAAACTGTATTATGAGACTGCCTCACTTGAAAGTTGCATGCCTCTAAAGGTGAGGAGGACTTCCCTGATTTGGGGATGGTCCTGGGAGCAAGGCTGGAAACTGAAAATCTTGTGCATATCATGAGATCTTGTGTGTAGTCCTGCTTTGCCAGTTGCTCCATTAATAACAGAATGACCAACAGAAAGAAGAAGACTGGAAAAGGCATTCAGCAAATGATGAGTCAAGCTGACAAACTAGCCAGTGAAACAGAACAGCAATGTTGTTTCTTTTCACTTTGCCTGTAGCTGGATATGCTGGCCAGTTGTTGCAGGCAGGAATTTCAAGCACTGCTCAGCCAGATGTCTGTTAAGAAGTCAGTCTTCACTTGTTTAGGTTGGATGGTTTTGGATATAGAGAAATCCTCCAAACTGGAGGATGTTTGCTCCTGCGGCAGTTGTTCTGTTAATACCTTAAACTTGTTAAATATCACAAGAGTCCTGAGATTTGTGAAGGGCATTCATGCTCTCAGCTCTGTCAGCCTTTATCTAGTAAGGTACATGCTGCTTTATGATGTCTCTGTCAGCCAGATACATTTAATCTTGTTTCTAAGTGGCTTTACTGTTTAGGTGTGATGTGCTCAGAATGTCCCTGTTCTTCTAACATGCATGATTATCTTTCTCCTCCAGGTGTGTCTAGTAAAACATAGGATTAGTACTTGGTGATGCTTATGGGTGGCTGAAGTCTGGGTAGGTTTGGCAGGCTGGTTATGTAAGTCTGAAACTGCTGTTTCTTCTGTTGTATCATCCTGCTCAGCCTTGATGGTGAGACTGAGCTGCACGTTCTAGGTAGGTGCCCAGCAGGCTAAAGCAGGGACGGTCATCAGGCAAAAGGAGTTTATGGTAGGATGCAGACCTGGATCTAAGTTTATCTGCAGGGATTGAAGAGGTATGTAGTATCTAAACATGGAAAGTGCAGAGATTTCAGGAGCATATTTATTTAGGCTGGTTTGATCATGCTGTATGATGATGAGGCTTTGGCATACAGATCTTTCCCTGTACAATCTCAGATGTTGCTGCTATAAAGGATGGGGTTATTTTATATTTTTTATATTGGATATGAATTATAGTGCTTGAAGTACTGCTGCTTTGGTGTAGGTGAAACCCTCAAAGATCAAGTAATTTCTTGGGGGTGAGGGACTGCTCAGAGACTGTGTGGTAGCTGGTAGAGTACTGTGGAATACAAAAGCTGAAACACCTCAGAGACAAACACTTTAATACTATGTTATTTCCCCCTCTGTGTGATACCTAAAGTCTACCTGTTTAATTATACCCTTGGAAAACTTCCTTATGCTTCTGATAAGTTGACAGGGGGTTAGGCAGAGATGTTCCTACCTGTCAGCTTATGCAAATTTTGTGAAATCATCTTGCCTTTAAACTTGAGCAAAGCACTCTTTCAAAATGTAAGTATTGATGCCTTCCATGCAACAGTTGACTGTATCATAAGCAAATTGCTTGTTTCTGAGCTCTAACTGGGAAGTTCTGCAACATGAGGTATACAAGGAGGACCCTGGATCCTTCTTCACCAGCACTGCTCTGGCACCGTACTTCTTTTCCAGTTATGACTGTTCCTGTCTATAAACTCCTTCACTCAGTTCATGTGTTCTGTGCTCCACCTTTAGTGAGGCTGCATGACAGAAGTATCTTAGCAAATGAAGCTTCTTCACTGTAAACACTTTCCCGCTGACAAAGCATGCTGGAGTTCAACTCCTGAGTTCAAGCAGAAGCTTGGATCCTCTGCAGTATGCCTTCTTGTCCTGTGGAGCTTGGTCTAGTCTTGGTCACAAGGAAAGTAACTTTATTTTTGGCCAGCTGTCTTCATGCAAGGTTTATTCCTAGTCTTATGTCAGAATAATATCCTCCATGTAACTTGTTCTATTCTGCTGACTGTGTGCTTGTTGGGAGAGTCTGTGTTCCAGCTGCCTGCTTGGTTTCTGTATAGTGGTTGGGATCACAGTCTTGATGGGAAGAATCCCACCATGCAGGGTAGTGTCGAGTGACAGAGATGGCATCTGAGAATCTGACTTCTTGCAGTGAGTCTGATGTTGTCATCAACCCCATTAGCAAAACTGCCTGCTCTAATCCAGAAGGGCGAGTGTTGCAACAAGAATCCTACTCTAAAATGATTGCAAAATGGTGTCCACAAAATAAAGATGACATTTGCATCTTGATACAGAACAGTCTTTCATGATCTAGAAATGAATTGTATGCATGGGAAATCTGGGTGAGGAGGGATGCAACTTTCCCACCTGCCTTCTCAAGTTTTTGGTGGGCAGTTTTCCTTTTTATTGCAGATTCTGGGACTAAGGCAGGCATGGCAAATTCCAGCTTCTGTAGACGTGGCCCCAGTTTAATTGTTCTTTTTGTGGGACTTGAACAGGGTCTCCACTGTTACCAAGAGGAGTGGGGACTTTGATGTGAATATCCCTTTCTTCTTCCAGTGACCCTGTCATTGTTACTGGAAGGCAGATTTCCTGCTCCACCCTACCGGGGTTTAATTGCTGACACTGAGCTGTACTAGACCATCATGGGACTCTTGGATGACTTTTTTTTAGCTGTCTTGGAGGTCCACAATGTAAAGGAAAATTTCCTACCCCATGTAACTAGTAAATAGAATTAGGGAGCTTGCTGTGCTGGTTTCTTTCTGGTTTCTTTCCTAGCTATCTTGAGATACAAATCAAAGTAAGCACAAGGTTGATTTCTTTTGAGAAGAAATTAGATGTTTCCTGGATTGAACAAAACTAGCAACCCAGCACTACAGCTCTAGTCTGCAAATGCCATGAGACCCCAGTTCCTGAAAAGATCTTCTCTATTTCAGTTACTTCTAGGAGTAACTATGAAAGGCCTTGACAATTTCTGCAGAAGTTTCCCTACCAAGAGTGATGAAGCTCTGGAGGGAGGAGGAAAGAGATAAATATATGTGTATTTTCTCCATCAGTGTGGAGTAGGAGGAGTAAGGAGTTGTTTACATAGGGACCAGTTTTTATAAACAGTATTGGTGTTTTCACTGCATGTTCCTGAAAAGAAAAGAGGATCTTTCACAGTGTTTATGGAGAGCAGTGGATGGTATGGAAGCATTTGTTACCTCTTAGATGTAGTTTAAAAGGAGTCACTACAGAAGCTTTCCATCACATCTGGCAAGAGTGTGTAAGAAAGATGTGTACTTGCTGGGAGACTGCTGTTGGACTCTCATGGAGCCTTAAGGTCCTGCATAGCAAGACCTCTGCTCTCAAAGCCTCCCCTGGGTTATGAGTCTCGTAGAGCTGAAGCTGTGCTGACCTGCAAGCATAGTTGGATTTCAGAAGCTAAGCCATGTCAAAGTTAACTGTTCCAGCAGATAACTGCAGTAGCCTTTTTGCAAAGCTTTCCAGGCTTTCTCTTATTTGGACTATAGAAGTGCAGGACTCTGCTCCCTCAGTCTGGTTACGGTGGGGTAGATGCAGAGGGTGACAGAGAGGGCAAGTTGTTCTTGTCTTGTTTGTTTTAACTTGCAGTCCGGCAGTATGTCAGTGGTCCTGCCCTGGCTCTGAAACTTTCCAGTAGCTGAACTTCCTGGTTTCTCTATGAATTGTCTTGTTTTCCTAGCCTGATGTAATAGGGTCCTAACAAAACAAAGTGCGCACACAAGAAATCATGTATATATCCTGGTTTGGTGCCTCTGAAGAGCTGCTGTCAGTATTGATTAAAGGCATGTGTCAGAGCTTTGAACTCTCCTGCAAAAAATACAGATATGAAATGGGTTCTGACTTTGAATTTTCTTGTCTATGTAGACAAACTGAGGAGACATATGTCACCAGGAGCTGTAATTCAGGAAGCTGTTTAACTGCTGCCTTCATTTGCAGTGTTCTGGAGTGCAGGGGCTGTACTGTTTATCCTGGAATTAGTATTTCTGTAGTATGCACAGGCAGCTCTTCTTAAATGTGTCTTGCAAATAGATTCTCTTCTCCCTGAGGTGGAGGTATTCAGAGAAGGAAGCTGAGGCATGACTGAAAGGCCTTGCAGCAAACAAGCATCAGGACTTGGAGGGGGGCTCTGAACATCCTTGTCACTCCTCTTATTCTCACTGCTCAGGTGCTGTTCAGAGATTTTGCCTGTTCTTCCCTCTCCCTGTGAATGTGTAAATCCTCCTGCCCTAATCTGCTCAATGCAATCTGTTCTGCAGAGATATGCCAGCCACCTCACTAGTGCTCTGCAGCCAGGATAGTAGTTTCTTCTGGCAGTGCTGTATATGGCTATTTTCATCCCTTGTTTCTGCATCCTCTACCAGGTTTGTTGTTTGTTGTTCACTGGTTGATAAAGCAGTAGATTTGCTATTCTACTTGTTTTTCTGATGTTCTAGAACAGGTAATGCCTTTTCTCCTCTCAATTCCTTACTCCAAAAACCCCCAAAATAATAATTTGCTTGTAGAGTTACTCCAGTCTGTCTTTTGGGCTAATGTAGTGTTGGAACTGGATGGGCAGAAGGGCAAACACTTCTTCAGAGATCACTGTCATCTTTCGATCTACCACCTCTAGTTGCAGACTTAGCAAGTAGCACTAAGTCAAATCTGGCATTTTACCACTTACTGTTGTAAGCAGCGAACCAGGGACTGCAGTTCTGTATTTAGTGTCTCTGGGGAATGTGGTGTTTTTTGAGTTCATATTAGGTAGGGCTTCCTTTGCAGTTCTGTGCTGGGAGTTCGTTTTATGTGCAAACTTGAATTCTACCAAAGTAGGTGTTGTAGGAACTTGTTAGAGGAAGCTTTCTCCCATCCAGTGCTGTGTAGAAAACTGCTGTCAACCCTGCAGAATCTCCAGGACTTGTTGGCACTGTCTGTACAAATGATATCTTGTGGGTTGGGGAAACGTGATTGAATGTTGTCCTACTTCTGAACTTTGTTAGCAAGTATGATGTGTTATTACCTCTTTTTCACCATTGTTAGAACAAGTTACGATGACTTCATGTTCTTTGCTTTTCTTGCCTGTCAGATAGGGGAATTTTGTGAGCTCAGTTATCCATGGATCAGCCTGGCTTCCGGGCTTTCTCTGGCTTGCTGAACAATGTGCTTGGTTTCATCTGGAAGTCTGAAGGACAGAACAAGCACTGCTATAAGGCCTCTGCTTCCCAGAACCTTTTGATTTCCTTTGACACTTAAATCCCAGCTGAGATGAACTCAAGGTGGGAGTGGTTGGTCAGGGAAGTAAATTCTTTTAAGCCTGTTTCCCCTTTCCTCTAATTCTGAAGTAAATAAGGCAAAGAGCAGCTGTCAGGATTTCAGTACTGAATCTGTCAGAGGACATGTAACTAATCTTTCCTTGGAGAATGCAAAGGAGGAAAGCCAAAACTACTTACATGGAAGGAAAAGTCATCATATCAGGCAACCTTGTTCCGTTTTCCAGCTCGCTTTATCAGTGTAATGTTGAGTTGTATCAATGAAGTGGTTCTAGGAAATACAACTATTGTAAGTAAATCCTTTTCCTTGCCCCTGGAGTTTGAGAACCACACAAATACAGACTTATTTTCTAGCTCTTTTATCACTTCTAGCAGTGTTGACAAACTCCTTCATCCCTGAAATAAAATCGCTAGATAAAACTAGTAAACTACCCAATACTGGTCTGGCTAGGATAGCTTAAGTCTGTCCTTTGAGCTTTCTTTAAGTGTGAATGTCTTGCCTCACAGACTGTTAATGATAAGTACCAGTTCTGATGTTTTGTGACAGTTCATCTGTCAGGGAAGACAGCAACAAACCACCCTTGGCTGTAACAAATTACTCACAAGAAGCCTTATTTATTTGTCTCCAAGTGACTTGAAATTAGGTCTCATCTAATTCCAGTCTTGCTGTGCCAGCAGTTACCATGATTTTCTGGATGCTTTCTTGAAAAGCAGAACAAAACAGTTCAAGCTTGTAATGCTGCTTCTGGTTTCCTTTCAGGTGAATCATGATTCCAGTCACTGAGTTGCGCTACTTTGCTGATACTCAGCCCGCGTACCGCATCCTGAAGCCATGGTGGGACGTCTTCACCGACTACATCTCCATAGTGATGCTGATGATTGCAGTGTTTGGAGGGACACTTCAGGTCACGCAGGACAAAATGATTTGTCTGCCCTGTAAATGGATTACCAAAGACACTTGCAATGACTCAGTCAGAGGCTGGACAGCTGCAACCCCAGAGCGTACCTACTATAACTCTAGTCTTGTTCCCTCTACTGATATAGGGCCTACGGGGATACGATACGATTTGGACCGGCACCAGTATAACTATGTGGATGCGGTGTGTTATGAGAACCGTCTTCACTGGTTTGCCAAGTATTTTCCTTACCTGGTGTTGCTACATACTCTCATCTTTCTGGCATGTAGCAACTTCTGGTTCAAATTCCCAAGGACCAGCTCCAAACTGGAGCACTTTGTGTCTATTTTGCTTAAGTGTTTTGACTCTCCATGGACAACAAGGGCATTATCTGAGACAGTGGTGGAAGAGAGTGATACCAAGCCAGCATTTGGGAAAATGAATGGCTCAATGGACAAGAAATCCTCCACAGTCAGTGAGGATGTGGAAGCCACTGTTCCCATGCTGCAGAGAACAAAGTCTCGAATTGAGCAAGGGATTGTGGACCGATCTGAGACTGGTGTCTTGGACAAGAAGGAGGGTGAACAGGCCAAAGCACTCTTCGAGAAAGTGAAGAAGTTCCGCACGCATGTAGAAGAGGGAGATATAGTTTATCGCCTGTACATGAGACAGACCATCATCAAAGTGATCAAGTTCATTCTGATCATCTGCTATACTGTTTACTATGTTAACAACATAACCTTTGATGTTGACTGTAAAGTGGACATTGAGAGCTTGACTGGCTACAGGATGTACCGCTGTGCTCATCCTTTGGCCACTCTCTTCAAGATTCTGGCCTCTTTCTATATCAGTCTGGTGATTTTCTATGGCTTGATCTGCATGTACACACTATGGTGGATGTTGAGGCGATCACTCAAGAAATACTCCTTTGAGTCCATCCGGGAGGAGAGCAGTTACAGTGACATCCCTGATGTCAAAAATGACTTTGCTTTTATGCTCCATCTGATTGACCAGTATGACCCCCTCTACTCCAAGCGCTTTGCTGTCTTTCTGTCAGAGGTGAGTGAGAACAAACTGCGACAGCTGAACCTCAACAATGAGTGGACTTTGGAGAAGCTGCGCCAGAGGATCACCAAGAACTCCCAGGATAAGCTGGAACTGCATCTTTTCATGTTGAGTGGCATCCCTGACACGGTTTTTGACCTCATTGAGTTAGAGGTCTTGAAGCTGGAGCTTATCCCTGATGTCACTATTCCCCCAAGCATTGCTCAGCTCACCAGCCTTAAGGAACTGTGGCTCTACCACACAGCTGCCAAAATAGAGGCTCCAGCACTTGCCTTCTTAAGGGAGAATTTGAAATCTCTCCACATCAAGTTCACAGACATTAAGGAGATTCCTCTTTGGATCTATAGCCTGAAGACACTAGAGGAGCTTCATTTGACAGGGAATTTGAGTGCTGAAAACAACCGGTACATTGTGATAGATGGCTTGAGGGAACTGAAGAGGCTGAAGGTGTTGAGGTTGAAGAGTAACCTCACCAAGCTGCCGCAGGTGGTGACAGATGTTGGTGTACATCTTCAGAAGCTTTCCATCAACAATGAAGGCACCAAGCTTATTGTTCTCAACAGCCTTAAGAAAATGGTCAACTTGACAGAGCTTGAGCTGATCCGTTGTGACTTGGAACGCATTCCTCACTCTATCTTTAGCCTCCACAATCTGCAGGAGATAGACCTGAAGGACAATAACCTAAAGACCATTGAGGAAATCATCAGCTTCCAGCACTTACATCGTCTCACTTGCCTTAAATTGTGGTACAACCACATTGCCTACATCCCCATGCAGATAGGCAACCTAACCAACTTAGAACGCCTTTACCTGAATCGTAACAAGATAGAGAAGATCCCCACCCAGCTCTTCTATTGCCGGAAACTTCGCTATTTGGATCTCAGCCACAACAACTTGACTTTTATACCACCAGATGTTGGACTTCTTCAAAACCTGCAGAATCTGGCTGTGACAGCCAACAGGGTGAGTGAGCAAGGAGCTGAGTGCTCCTGTGTGAGTAAAAGCAACTCTGGCACTTGTTATCTGTGTGTTTGAACATGCTATAATGGTGTGCGAAATCCTCCTGGCACTGCTGTTCTATTTAAATTCCCAAGCTTTTGTTTCTCTCTGAGAGGTTTATCTACTGGCAAAACATTGCAAATAACTCCAGGGTCTTTGAGCAGCCCTTGCTCTGTAGCATTTCTTCTAAGTGTCTTTTGGAGACTGCTTGGAAATCCTGGCTGTCAGTTGTTCCTCTGCAGTTGGAAGCTTGTAGTCTCTAGACTGACATCAGTTTTGGGTTTAAAATAGAGATCTGAGAAACTGTAGTCTTAATCTAGAGCTAGGCACTTGAGCCAATGTACTTCAGCCATGTACATACACCGTGGCAGGAGCCGTCTAGGGCAGTATGTGTGTGGCTTAATGTGACTTTGGAGAGAGCAAAGCAGTCTTCTGCAGTGTCCTTACTTGGGGCAGAGTGAGCTAAACCAGGTTTATCAGGATGTGTGTGAACTGTGGCAATTCCTTGATTTTTTCGGAAGGGAGGAGATATAATGGCACCTTGCTGTGCCTCAGCACGATGGCTGTGGATTTTCTTGTGTAATCCCAGATAGGTTAAGTCTAAGCCTTAACTGTTTAAGTCTGTCTAAGCACAGGGCAGGTTAGAGGGGATGACCAAGTGTGCTGTGCTGCCTGTTTACCACAAGTTGTTTCTTGGCTTGTGTTGCAGGGTGTTTATTTGCTTAAAGTAAACTGTACGCATGTTTTTTCCTGAATCTTTGCCTGTGTTTGGGACTAAGGAGTCTTCATTTACCATGTATATCACAGAGGTCAGTCTGTGACTGCACAGATGTTCTGAGCTGACTGGCTTGTCAAAGCTTTCGTTCATTCTGTCTGCAAATTCCTGGGAGGCTCTTTTTCTCTTGGAGTTTATTACCACCTGGAGTTGCAAAAGGCTGTAACATAACTACAAATTACAGACAGATCTAATTAGTGGCTTTTGGGTTCTTCTGGGAACATGGAGTGGAATTGTCCTGGAGCAGTCCTGACTTTCACTGCCATATATCAAGATCCTTAGTAGTGTTAGCAAGGTGTATTAATAACTGAATGTTGTCAAATTGCCTGTAAGAGGCAGACAGAGCAGCTGCAGTATGATTTGGCTTTTCACAGGGGAAATGCTCTCAGATCAGGGATTTAATTGGTAATGCAGTTCAGTGTTACACAGAGTTACTAAAACTCCAGCCAGCATTTTGAAGTTAGGGTCTGGAAGTTCAGTTCTGTGTTGTACCACTGAAAAGTAGCGTCAGACAAGCAGCAGCCATTTGGCTATCCCAGTTTAATAACTGCTCACTTGGCTTTCCCAGCACTAATGGGCTGGATGACTGTGCCTTTGTTTGTATGAGTGCCTGAAGCTCTGGTAAACTTCCTGGTATGCACACATCATTTCCTATTAAATTAAAAACTACTTTCTTGGGACAAGTGGGGCTGATAGGGGCAGTTTCTGAGGATGGCATTAACCAATGATGAGGGAGTCTTAAAGATTCTTAAGATACTGTTCAGAATGCAGGCATTTTTGCACCATTTATCTTCTGGCAACCTTAATTGCAGAGCTTTCTGAGGGTTAATATGCAGTGTATCCTCTGCAGTTTTGGGGTGGAGCATTTCTTGGATGAAAGGAGTTAGAGGCAGCTCCATTTTCTGCAGCATAGTGTGGCACCACCCATTTCTGAAAAAGGTGCTAATGCAACGGGAAGGCTGCAGCAGCCTTCCCTCCAGTCTATTCTGAAGCAGAAGGGGGTGAGGATCCAGTTAAACAGCTAAGTTGCTTGCAGTCTCTGCAGGTGTCACAGTTGCCCTGTGGCTCTAACAGCCTGGTTGCTTACAGTAAACAGTGACAGCAAGAAACACAAGCACTGGTACGACTGGCATTTCCAATGTCCTCTCCTCACTCAGCAGTCTTAACAAATAGACTTCTGTAGTTGGCTGGTACTGGTGTGTACCATTCTGGGAAGCAGGCTTACAGCACATTGCTTCCTTCCTAAACCAATACTTGTCCCTTAAATAACACCATTATTTTCAAGAGTCTGTGATCATTTGATTGCATGTTGCTGTTTGCAAAACACTCAACAGTAACAATGACTGAATTGAAGTCTGGTTTCATTTTGGCTTTTCCTTGGAGTCCATCTCATTCAGAACTCATTACAGTCTAATTTAGCCCTGAATGATATCATGCATAATTTAAGTCTTTAAAAAGGACATGGTTGCATTTAAAGGCAAATGGTAGCCTCCAAGTTGAGACTTGGAATTAAGGGGAGAATACTGAGTTGCTACATGTAGTTTCTAACCTGGTGTTGGTTAAACCTTAAGCCATATTGTTTTCCTAGAGATTCTTTGGGAGGATTGGATTATTAAAATAAGCCTTACTAAATTAGTGACTCATGGATACATGAAGGTGGTGGTTCCTTCATGGGTTTCTGTTGCATTTTGTTAAAAAGACCCCTTTGGAGCTTTGCAACATTTCAAAGCCCAAGAGAAATGATGGAAGAATAGTCCCAGTTCTCAGGGCCTGGAGATTGTACCCATGTAGCCTTTGCTCTTATTACAGCCAAACTAAGAGTCCTGACTAAATCCAGTCTTTATGGTGTTCAGTGTAATGTACTATGGCTGTTTAAAGCAAAGGAGCTATGATCTAATAATGGTATAAAGGGTTTGGGATGGAAAGAGCATGTGACAGTATAAGCCAGCTGTGAGCAAGTTTCTGGTTGTCTAGTTCTGTCCTTAGTGATATCTTCTGCTTTAGCCACCATCATTGGTGATCTCTAATGCAGTGTCTGAAAGAGGAATCCATACAGTCATGGTGTAGTGACTTTTACTATGGGAACAGTCCTGATGGTTGAAAGCAGGAGCTCACATGAGGGAGAAGTAGATGATCAAAAACAAGTGCTCTGCAAACCTGAAGCATTGCATGGGCTTCTAAGTCTCTCATGAGCATGTCTTTTACTGGTGACTTTGCCTATGATTGATTGATCGATTGATTTGCTTTTTTCAGATTGAGAGTCTCCCACCAGAGCTGTTCCAGTGCAGGAAGCTGAGAACATTGAACCTGGGAAACAATGTGTTGCAGTCACTTCCATCCCGGGTTGGAGAGCTGACAAACCTGTCACAGATAGAACTACGAGGGAACCGCTTGGAGTGCCTGCCTGTGGAGCTGGGGGAATGTCCTCTGCTGAAACGTAGTGGGCTTGTGGTAGAGGAGGACCTGTTCAACACACTGCCCTTGGAAGTCAAAGAGCGTCTGTGGAGGGCAGACAAAGAGCAAGCTTGAACCCCTGAAAAAAAGGAAAAAGCCTCTGACCAACTAGAAGGAAACAAAAGGCCATTCCAGTCCCCTTTTCCCCAGATCCTTCCCTTTCTCCCCTCTGATCACCACCAGACTAGCCAAGGAGTCCCTGGATAAACATGACTCTGAGGCTGCTTCTTGCCTCAGATGCAGGATGGGGGAAGCTTGGGATCAGGATGAGAATCAAGACAGATTAGTTGGCCTCTGAGCAAAGGCCAGTGGGAATAGGAGGTGTTGCTGTTCTTCTGGACAGGAAGTGGGATGAGGTGGATGGTGCTGTTGAAAAGAAATGACCTTTGAATGGAGGAGAAAATGAAATGTGGGGATTGTTGCATTGCTCCAAATAGGGCTTATACATGTCAGGGACTGAGTGTTCAGTGTCTTGCAAGCAAAGATCAAGAGACTAGGAAACCTCTTGAACCTCTGTCTTTGTGACACTTGGTACTGTCCCCCTCTGACTCAAAGATTCAGTCAGTGAGGCCCTGCAGTAGGGTGGAATGGGATACAGACAGCTCACTTGATCTTGATGCTGGCATTAGGATTTGGGGGCTAAGTTTCTCTCAGACATGAGCTTGAATGCAGGATATTTTTCTGGGTTTTTTTTTGTTTTTGTTTTTTTTTTTTAAACTAACTGTTTCCCCTTTGTACTCCCCACCTTCTCCTCTGCCTCTGGAGAAGGAACCAAACACCCCAGATTCCATCTTAAATGTAAGATTGCACTATTTTAACACTTTCAAGTCACTTGTGCTGATGAGTGGATCACGCTCCATTCTTCAGCTGATGTGCTGGAGGCACTAACTGACATAATTCCAGAGCTTTATCCTGTTCTGAAGTGGATGATTATAGTGCAAGTGGGAGAAGATGTGGATAAAAAGCAGTTGGACTGTCTGATCTGTTCTCCCCAGAGCACTGACTTGCTTCAGGACCTGGCTTTTAAGGTTTTTAAGCTACTTTTAAATTCCTGGTATTTTGTCACATATCAAATATGAACATACGACTGGCCAGTGTGTTGGGGTCTCTCCTGGGGTTAGTGGTGTTAGTAAAGAGGGACACCCAGGTTTCTCTGCACCTCTTGCCCCCTCTTCCTCCTCTTAAGTTGTTAGAGGCTTTGCCAGTGTTTTTCATGAATGCAGTCTACAGATCTGCTTGATTGTTCTTTATTGTTGTCTTCCTCACTTCAACAGCTGTCAGGTCCTGTGACATCTCTTGACCTAAATAAGAGGCTAATGGTGATTGAACCTGGTGCTGGAAAAGAAACCTGCCCTCCTATTTCTTCCCCTTTTCATTCCCTCAAGTGTTAAGAAGTGGTGTGAGAATCCTCTGTGGACTGAGCTCTTCTAGATCCCTGGGACAGAGCAGTCTTTATTGAAACAAGTCTGACCTGTTTGGTATTGTCTGACCAAAAAAAACCCCAAGCTTCTGCACTTGCAGAGGTAGATAACTTGTAATAGCTACTGATAATCATGTCCTTAAGGTGGAGTGGTTAAGGTGTGCCTACAATACCCCCTAAGTCTGCTCTTTTCCATCAGAAGGAAGAGGAGGCTCATGGACCTGCAGGTCCTGGTTGTAATACCCTGCATCAGAACAACAGGTTGGCTCCAAGGTGGAGTGCTGCAAGCTGAGGCACAAGAAGTTTGGAGGCCTCCTGTGTGTACAAAAGTGGGGAAACTGCAGCCATCTCCAGAGTGGTTCCTGGACAAGCTGCCAGCAAGTGCCCTGGCTTGGCAAATTGTGGTGATCCCTTGGATGTTGGGGCAATAAGGCCCGCTGTGGCTTTCTTCATCAGATGTAAGATATGAAATATATATATACACAAAACTTGCTGAAACCATGAACAATGTTAACTGGGCTCTGGATTTGTTATGTTCAGATGCTTAAATAAAGCTACATTAAAATCCAGGAAATCTGTTTATAAAACTGCTTTTAAGAAAGATGTAAATTCTGCTTCCCTTAATCCATTCATTATGAGAAGTTTAAACAGTCCAGGGAAAAATATAATTGAATCTCTGTATCTGGGAGGCAGGGTACTGTAAAAGCTCTTTTTGTTTCTAACAGGGTTAGTGTCTTGAAATTGTGTTAGAGATGGGGCCACTGCTGAAAGGATGGGGAAGTATTGATGCTGATGCTTATTGGACTGTACCTGTTCTATTTGCATGAGCATTTTGGATCAACAGAGAGGACAGAAATTGCTAGATGGGCTTAACACTTCTGAAATAAACCAGGAATGGTGTCAGGCTTAACTACAGTACTACTGTTTTCCAGTCAGTTCCTTCTGGTGGGTGTTGGGGATGTTTGGATGGTGAAGGAAACATCTTCCCTCCTCTCCTTTCTCTGTGCCAAATGATAGGGCTGGAGAGTAATGGCTACTGAATAGAGACTTGAACTCTCCTTTGTATTCAAGACTACTGGGTAACTGGTTTACAACTTGTGTTTTACACTAGGCAGGACTGAAAGGGCAAAGCACTTCACAAGACTTTCACCTAGCTTACAGGAGCATACATTCTTCTGTACGTCTAGATGATAGATGAATGCATTGACTCTTGATTCCAGGTGTGGTCTTAGTTATACAAACTAAATGTTACACAGCTAGATTAGAAGTTTCTATAAGCAGCTCCTGAAAGACTGCTGCAGTGCTTTTAGAAGCTTGCAAGCCTCCTGAACTGCCATGTATGTCCATAGGTCAAGTGGACAATAGGCTGTTCTGCTAGAAGTGAGGGACTGTCTCTTAACTTCCGATCAAATAACAGAGCTATACTGCTGCTGCTTGCTGTGTAGACTGCCTTACGCCTGAGACCTGCAAAGCAATTGTAAGACAGGCCAGTACTGAGCATGCATGAAAACACTAGCTTTTTGCTGCTTTTACAATATTCCAAGCTCAGTTTTTTCAGTCGTGGCTGCTAAAGCTAGAGATAGCTTCCTGCGTGGCAAAATTGGGATGAACAGGCTCATAACTTTCTGTATTGGGTGGCAAACAAATCCATGGCCACTCTGCAAGACAGCAATATGTATTATTTACTCCTGATGTGTTCTTCTTGGTCTTCCCTTGAATAGACACAGATTCCAGCATATCAGTCTCATATGATAAGATGGAAGAAGCTTTAAAACTGCAAGGATAGGGTCTAAACCGTGAGGTCCTGAATGTGTTTACTGCTCAGGACTGCTGCAAAACAACCCACAGCAAAGTGAGTCATCCACTTCCCATACATCTGAATTGCTCAGTCTTTGAGGAATGAGCTTACATCAACAATCCTTCCTCAGTTGCAAGTATCCAATCAGTGTATATTATGTTTTTTCCTTTAAGTTTCCATCAAACTGAAATTTAGGGGTTTTATTTCTGACACTGATCTGTGTGTAAAGAAAATGTTCCAACTTTAGCAGACAATCAACGGTCTGGTCAGTGTCTTGTTCTTCTGACAGGCTTTTCAAAGCACTCTAGTACTAGCAAACCACATTATTTATTAGCTGCTAAACCAGACAACAACTTGAATTAAAACCAACTGTTTCCTTAATAGCACTTCTGAGATGAATGAGTTCTTGGAGCCTCTATAGATCACAAGCATGCTCATCCTATGTTAGGACTGAAGGTTAGTAAAATGGAATTCTATTCTTCCTGCTAAATACCCCAAAAAGTAATAAATTGCAACTAATTATTTTGAACCAGCTGAAAGGCAAAGAATACCAAACCTATTAAATGTGTTAAATCTCTGAAACTATGCACTGAAATATTAGCTGAAGTTGTTCTTTGTTTAAGTTATTTTCTGCTTTTATTATGTAGTCCCCAGTTAATTCAGCAGCTGGAATGAATTTTCTCTGCCGGTCTGAATGCTTACAGGTATCTTTCATGATGTGGTTTCTTTCATATTAATTGTCACTTCCTGCTAATATCCTACCTCAGTTTTTATTTTAATTACCATTTATACACCATTTAGCTCACTTTAAGTGTTTGGTGTTTATTACCATAAATAGTATTAAGTGGCTTTCTGTTGCTGAACCACACTGAAGTCCTCTTTACTTTTTACCCTTCTCTAACAAATGATTCTAGGAATTCTGAGACCAATAACACATCCTTTTCAGAAGATGAGGTGTATGGAAAGAAGTTGCAACTATTATTGATTCAGCAGCTGTGACATTGTTTCCTTTCCTTACCTTTTGTCTGCTTTGGAAAGGGACTCGCATGGTTTGAGTTCTTTGGATGGCTAAAATTTTAGTCATCCTTCAGAGGAGAAGTAACTTTTCTTCCTCATTAATAGCTGTGCCTTCTCTAGAGAGACATTAATGTAACCTCTCTACAGAGGCACTGGCTCCTTCAAGTGCGTTCGGATTAGTCCCTTACTGAAGCCAGCTCTTCCCTCTGCTTCTTTTTCTCTCAACCGTGGAGAGAGTTCTTAACTTTTGGCATGACTTCTCCCTAACAAAAAGTCATTCCATAAACAGTAGAGTCATCTACTCTGAAATGTTACCTAAGGTAAGGCTGTGTGAATGATAACTAGTACAACTGGTGCTTGAACTTTGCTTCTTTTTTTCTCCTTGCTTTTTAAAGGAGACTTTTTTCCCCACTGTTTGGCCACAGAGTGGATCCTGTAGTTTCACTGAGTATGTGCCAAAGCAAAGTGTTTTCTATCCTACCTGCATTCTTACAGACCGTAAAGCAGAGCTGGGTCTGCACGAGAGTATGGTTTGACTCAGACCCATCTTCCTCCATCCCTCCAGCTGCAGTGGTAGGTTAATCTTCAACTGCTTCAGCAGCATGAAATCCTCCAGGTATCTCTGCTCTGAAATCCTGTTGCAAAAGTAGCTGTACTTGAATTGCTGGACTCCCAGTAGCAAAGGTGAAGTCACACAAAGAAAGGCTTAATTTAGGATTTGTGGGCTTGCCCTTCCCTTCCTCCCTCTCAGTCTCCTTTAAAGGAATTTTATTGAACAAAGGGGAAATATTTCTAGAGGAGACTTAATGAGAAGGGGGCTAATGAGCCTGAGTCATCTTTTACAGCTGACAAATGTGTCTATTTAAGACACTACTCATGGCTTAAACATTGTTCACTCCCGTTTTGTAAATGCATGAGCAGGGTTGTGGTTTAGCATCAGAGACCTGCAACTTGATGTAACATTTCAGAATCATGACATTCACTTTGTGTGTGGGATTGCTTGGGCAGCTGATCAACAGCACCTCCACCTTAAGCACTGAAGGCTGCTATTGTGTTCTCTGAAAGACTTGTAAGACTGGACACTTTAACAGAATAAAAGTTTTACTTTTTCATTTGCATTTTCCTTTTATGTCTGCTTTCTTTTAAGTTTTCTATATGCTAAGGCACTTGGTTTTCCATGGTCTTGCCTTTCAGAAGACATGTTAATAATTCCAGCTATTGTGTAGGATCGTTGGGTTTTTTTACTCATCGCATGAGTCCTTGTGGATTGTAATGTTCCTTTATGAATAAGGAAAAGTGGATGCACAGCAAGAGGTCCTGCTAAGTGACAAACCTGGACTGCCTTACATATTTCACCATCATTTAACAAATGGCCGAAACAGTTCATGTCGCCCAATATAAGATACTTGGAGTGTTGTCTGAAGTCCTATAGAAGCTCAGCTGGGTTTTCAAAATGCATATTGTGGTCTCCTTCCTTAGGAAAGGGAAAGGAACTGAAGCCAATGGAGAAAACTGCCTGTTGCCATAAAAATTGTCTTCAGCCAACTACTGGTAACAAATTACTTAAGAGTGTTTCCTAGCTGTCTGCCTACCCCCACGCGCTACTTCAACTGAAAATGCTGGCAGAGAGCATCTTTCCTGATTGAGCGTGTCCATGATGTGGTACAGAGAATCGGCCTTTAACTTTCAAAGGCAGTTTTGAGTTTCTGTGCAGCTCATTTACGGTCTGGAAAGGTATGTCTCTTGCGTTTTGCCTTCCCTTGCTTCCTTTGTCAAAGACTACTTAACCACAGTGACCCTGGCCCCACTTGAGGGACAGAAAATGTGAGCAGGCTGTGAGATGGGTGGAAGGTGATGGTCTGTCATGCTGCTTATCAGCACTGATGAGTTTTGATGAAATGCTTGACAGGACTGTACTGAGAAAGGAAAAGACAAAATGCCCTTTGTCATCTAAGGCTCACTTGGACTGCAGCTCCTTTCGGCAAAGGATTTACCACCTCTTTGAATAGCTGAGCAAAAGGAAAGAATGAAAGGTATCATCAAAGAAAATTGTTTTTTGCAGGGCTTAAATACAGTGATGGGGAAGGAGTACAAGGGTGAAGAACTGATCTGTTGTTGTTGCAAAATGACTTTTAACCTGATAATTCCAAATTTTCTATGAAGCTTACTAAAAAGCATAGAGTAAAGATGCAATAGGGGCAGCTGGAACTGTATTTGGGGTTATTCTGGTAAAGTGCTCTAGTACTATTCACCATAAGCTTTTTACCTTTTTTAAGAAACTGTCTTGGTTTTACCTGTGGATGAAAGTGAGAATTCTCTTGATGGAAAATTACTGCATTTCTGAGGCTTCTGATAACTTGAAGGAAACGACTGCCATTTCAGGGAAAACAAAAGTATTCAAGTATCTGTGCAATTTTAAATACTAATAAGCTATTTAACACAATTTAAATACTAATTATAGCTTCTGTGCTCCTTGTTTCTCATTTAGTGTTCTGTCTCTTGTTGCCAATCATATCAAAGGCTTCAGGAGAGGTGACAAGAGACTTAACTGAAATGTTTCCTCACCTAATAATCCTGGCAGCTCCAACAGCAGCAGTTTCAGTGAGAGTGCTGAGCTGCCTGAACTGGCAAGCTGGCTTGCCTCCAAGTGGTGTCAATAGGAACACTTATTGAGAGGAAATTAAGATAATTGTGCCAGGCAAAAGGGCATTTGAAAGACTTGTGCTTTGTCTCCTGCAGGGTTGTCCATGTTCCACGTGTCACTGGCTCCTGTACCTTTCACACAGACATAGGATGGGCATTGTCAGCCTCAAATGGAGTTTGCTTTAAGTGCAGTTTTCTTGTGGAGCTGGCAGGAGAAAATGTTGTTTAAATAGTCTGCAAAAGAGCTCTCCAAGGGGAAGGAAAAAGGGGCCATTTCCTAGTTTTGTCCAAGGATTTTGTACCTTCCTT
>JANHGB010043535.1:0-14071 GCA_026283785.1 Coracopsis vasa | reverse complement strand
GTTGTTGAAAATGTAATTCTAAGCCTCAAAATAGGAACATGCCTGGAATGGTGTGAAGATCTGGAGGACTCCTAAGGGCAAACACTGATGAGTACTCCTGTAGCTGAGATGGGTTGCCTCTCCTGATGTATGCAGTCAGTTGTCTTCTGGTACTTGCTGCATTGCATGCTGCAATCTGCTCTTTGATTTGCTCAAACAGTCCATAGAACAGGAAAGCTGTGGTTGTCACGCATGTGAGCTAAATCAGCTTCTGAAGTCATCATGCGTGTGTAAGTTGGGGAGTGGAGAAGATGACGTGCTAAATAGCTGGAAACAAAAATGCCAGGGCATGAGAAGTACATGACATTATGAATTCCAAAGGTAACACAGAGAGACTGAGGAGTGGCACTGGAGTGTGTGCAGAAGGCATGTTTCTCCAGGGTTGCTACATCCCGGTGTGGGGTGAGGTGGGTCCTCACCAGACTGACTTACAGGCAAGGTTCTTTTCCACTGGTTATGTCTTCCTAAAAAACCATTTTGACTCCGTCAGTTGATGGGAGTCTGTTAACAGGAAGGAGGAACTACTTGATTATGGGTTTGAGTGTTGCTGCATTGGAGGCTGTTTGTGTCCTTTCCATGTTTGTAGCCCCGTGATCAAAGTCCCTGGCAAAATGTAGCTTTTTAAACTCCCCAATTCATATCCTCTTGTGTGCAGAGAAAAGCTTGGAAACAAGCCGTACATGCGCAAAACTAGAGCTTTTCCAGTGAAAGCACTGAATTCCCCTTTCTGGGGTGTGTGTGTGAAGGAAAAATACTTGAACAAGATATTGAGGGATTTTTATCTGGAGTTGATACCCTCACAGAATAGAGAACTTTGTTTTTTCAAGCAGCATCTCTAAGATAGATTTTCAGTTGCTTGCAAATATACTTGGAATTAAACACCTTTCCACGTGCATTTTGCACTCCATTTTGCTGTGTTTTCTTCTGGCTAAGCGAATGATGCCTAAAACTGCCCCCATGATGTTATTTTATTGTGGAGTGCTGCTTGAAGGATGCTTTTTGAGTTTCCTGCAAAAGCCAAAGATACTTTTCTCTGGAGAGAAAAATCTTCCCCAGGGATTCCTGTGCCATGGGAAGGATGTGTTGGTGGTGAGCGCCACCGCTGGGCTGGCATCTGTTCTTCACTCTTCTGCTTTTTAAACCTAACTTCTGCGTTTTCTCTCTCTGGTTTAAACTGTGGCTTTGGGTTTACTGATTTACATGCACATTTGGAGCTGCAGGAGAGTGAACTGAGCAAGTGAAGGTGTAAATCGCCAAAGAGTGGCTGTGAATGAAGATAGCAGAGATATTCTCTGTGAGTGCTGTCAAACCCTCAGTCAGAGCTCTTTAGCTTTAACACCCTTTAGGCTGACGTTTGTCATCTCTTGGCTTGCTGGAATCTCTCTTAGGTGAGCATGCTGAAGCTCAGGCAGGACTCGCTGACCGAGCAAAGAAGGACTCTGTAAGAAGCCTGAATTGCTACTTTAAATGTGTTTTAAACCTTTTAACTCTTTTCGTCCCACTTGAATCTTATTTTACCTCCTTTATGTTATTTTACCACTGTATTTACCATTGTAGCTGCTCTATTTTTTAAATTATTCCCCTTTGGAGTTAAGAAGTGAATCAAGTTTGTGATTGCATCTGAGCAAAATTTATTTGCACTTTATGCCAGCACCAAGAGCCAAAGCAAAACTCTGCAGCCCTAAACGTCCCCACCAGGAACAGTCGGAGATGGGACAGAATTCCTTGAGAGGCAGTTCCCCTGGCTGCGCAACAGCCTGGCTGCCCAGTGCTTGCTTTTATCACATGCTGGGACAAGGATCACGTGAAGAGGCGGGGAGTCAGCCCTGCAGAGCCTGGTGGTATTGTGGTTTGCTGGTGGGATCCTGAGAGCCTCTGCCCCTGATGGCATTTGTAAGCCAGCATCAGATCCAAAAGGTAAGGAACTGCACCTTGGGGAAGGAGCGTGTCTGTAGCGCAGGCAGGTGACAATCCTTGTAAGATAGGGTTACTACTGGTTAACTTGTGGTCAGGTCTAAGATCTGCTTTACAAACACTTTATATTCTTCTCAGCTTCTTGTATTACATCCGTTTTGAGTGTGTGAGGACCCTGCCATGGATACAAACTCTTCCAGAGGGCAGTTTGTCCCACAGAGGTCTTGGAGGAATTTCTCTTGTGCCCTTCTGTCTCTGCTGCTCAGCTCTCAGCTGTGAACTCGAAATCTGCCTGTCAGAGGATAATCTCCAGGGTATTCTATATAAAGAAACAGCAGTGCCAACAGAGTTCACTTTGTTTTGTAAGGCACTGTGTAGTCAACCATGAGAAATTACCCAGGGATTATTCCCTTAGAGAAAACAACACTTTCCAGCTTGTAAAGGAATCTCTCTTTTATTTGGCATACAGGTGTGACTGCTCTGTTCGTGCTAGCAGGTATTGTAATTTAATAGTTGCTGGCTGCACATCTTAAACCACAAAGGCTCTAGCCATGATACCTTCTCTGCTTTGTGGACTGAGGAGCCGAGATAAGTTGTTCTTAACTGTATAGAATCTGAGCCTGGTAATGAACAATCTTTTTTACAATAGAAACCCCTCCTGAAATTGAACCTTAAAAGCATGTTGTGCAGCTGCAGAGCTGGAGTTGGGTTGGTTTTCACACTGAGCTGAGGCACAGCAAAGGGACAGAACTGTTTTCTCTTGCTCTGTGCTGCTTCTCCAGTATGCTCTGGAGGAAAGTAGTCACCCCATCTTTTCCAGTTCCACGAGGATGGCTTCCTTGTCCTAGAGCATTTTTTCACCGCAGAGGAGTGTGACAGCATGAGGAACCAGATTCAGAGAATCATAGCGGAGATGGAAGTGCCACCGCACTGCCGCACTGAGTTCTCCACCAAGGAAAAGGAGCAGCTCCAGGCACAGGTACCAAGAAGGGCAGGGCAGTCCCCATTGAGGCACTGTTAAAAAAGAAGGGAAAAGGCAAACTGCTGCTCAGGATTCACTCTGGGAGAGCAGGACTCTTTCTTCTACCTAAGTGTAACACTGGGGGAAGCATTTGCCCTCCTGATTTCTATCTGTTTGGTGATGAACTTACTGCATGTCAAAGGAGGGGAGGATGTGTGCTTCCAGCCCTCACAACTACTGCGCTGTAGCCACATACAGCTCTCACAGATCACTTTGTACTTGTTTTGCTGACAGAAAATAGGCTCTTTTCCAGGCAGCCAGCAAAAGGAAAACAAGGGTAGCCTCAATGTGAGAGGTTCTTGTAAAATCCTAATCAATGCCAAGACATTTAGCATTATGGTAAGCCTTTTTATGAGTGATTTTATTGACTGTGCTTTGTTTGTGCTGCGTCTCGATGGGATAAAGATGCAGGTGAGTACAAACGCTTTGATCGAAGGCTCGTTTGTGTTTTTACAAGAATACTATCTTTACTGGGCTCTTATCTCTGGCAGGGTAGCTCGGATTATTTCCTAACCAGTGGAGACAAGATTAGATTCTTCTTTGAGAAAGGTGTTTTGGATGAGAGAGGTAAGGGAGGGAACAGAAGTTGGAGTTGAGGGGTTGGGGTCAGTTTCCAGCTCTAGGGATGATTCCAGCTCTGCAAACAATGTTAAATTCTACTTTTGTTTCATAGGTAACTTTCTGATTCCAAAGGAGAAATCTGTCAGCAAGATTGGCCATGGTATGTTTAAAGGATGGGGTTCTGAGAGGGACAGAGAAAAGGGAAGTGGTTTTCAGACATGAGACTTTCTCCAGATCTACTCACTAGAAATAAACCCTGGCCATCCGAGTTAAAACCTTTCTGAGCAGGGCAGTGACTTTTTCCCTCTTCTGTTCTTCTGTTGTTTCTTTGTGACTCCTGAGAACAATTGCATCAAACACCACAAACCTTACACCCCTCTTACCATTGTGGTCACACAGCTCCCGTCTTTGCAACCCAGGGCTGTTTTACTCTGGGTTTCTGCATTAAATTCTCCAATGTGATTTCTACACATCAGTCTGCTTTTCCCCTCATCACTCTGTTGCTGTCTCTGTAATTCTCTGTGTTGCCCCTCGCTCTCTGCTGTCAAAAGACTTAAAAATATCCTGTTATGATCCTTTTCAGGAAAACTCTTTTAAGAGGTTTTTCAGCTGTGCATAGCTCAGGGTCACTGACACGTGAAAGTTTGGACTTCAGCCCTAGTCTCTTTTATGCAAGACATCGCTCTAAAAGATTTACTAAGACAGTCACATTCAGTACAGATCAAACTGTCTTCTGTGTCCTGTGCAGTGGTGGGTTGTCAATGCTGAAGCTGTCCTCCCTCCTTTGGTGTCACCAGAACCTTTTCTTTACCCTTACTGGTTTCAGTTTAACCTATTTCCTCTCTCCCTACTACTGAACTTGTGTTCTGATCCCTTTTTGTTTCAAACAGTACATGGAAAATGAGAGCAGAATTCAGTCATCTCCTAATGCATCAACTTTGTTCAGATTAAACATGACTAAACTTGGAAATCCAGTACTGAGAGTTCTTGGTTCTTTGGTTTTCTCAGAAAAAACCTCTCCCCTTCCCAGCCCCTGCCATTCTCTTAGACTTCAGCTTTTTCCCAGGGGAACTGAGAACAACTGTAGATGCTTGCTGACTCAGCAACTTAACCATTCAAAAGGCTTCTCTAGGCTTATTTTCTGTAATGACTGCATTTGATTGAGTGCGGCCTCATCCCTTGCTCAGGAGCAGCCCCTGCTGGACCCACTTGTGTGTCCCTGTGGCAAATACAATCGGGATGAGGTGGAGGCATGATCCCAAGTTTCTGCTTTATGGTTTTGTCAGAGCTGGGCTGTAGCAAGCATCTGTATGCAAACAGCTCTGACCTGTGGGCTGCAAGGGTTAAAGGGCATTAAAGCTGAGCCTTAGCTCTTTTTTATAGTAATTACTTTCTTTGGTGGGTTTTAAGAACTGTGTTTTTTAAAGGATGAATTCACCCTCAGGGTCATACATACTGGTTGTCATGTTAGAATTTGCATAACATAATGCTTAATCGCATAACATTCAGGTTTTATTCACTGCTATATACTGTTCTTACATGGCTGCAGTTTGTGGCCAGTGAGTGGTTATATTTTTGGTCTTTAAAGTAGATTTTAGAACTCTACAAGTGTCATACCACCTTAGGTGTGATAAGCCATGTATAACAACTCCTAGGAGGGATGAAAGTTGCTGGCTGCGCTTTATCTCGCTTGGCTGTCAGCCCTGCAGCTCATCAACTGCGAGCTGCCAAGTCCCTTCAGTTAATGAAATCTTCAGTCTGAGCCTTTTATTTCCCCTCAGCTTTACATGCTTATGATCCTGTCTTCAAGCAAGTCACCCACTCCTCCAAGGTGCAGGTGAGCTGTTACTGTTTCCTAGAATGGTCTAGGGGGGGGGAATAAATTATGGAGCAGTGAATTTTCTTGACTCCTAAGGATAGTAATTTTGTCTGCGAAAGAAAATATAAGTATCTTCAAAGAAGAAGGCTTTATAGTGTGCAGAAAACAGCAAATGTAAACCTTGGAAAGTTATCTTGCAGGAATTGGGAAGAAAATTAGGCCTTGAGAGACCAGTAGTTGTGCAAAGCATGTATATCTTCAAGGTACAGTAATTCAAGTTGTCTTGTCACTCAAGAAATAAGACCTTGTTAGGTGGGAAGCTGTGAAACTCTTCACACATCACCTTTCTTTCCTTGCAGCAACCTGGCATTGGTGGTGAAGGTAAGACTTGTATTGTCTCTATATCACACTGAAGATAGTACTTCTTTAAGAAAGGAATATTACTAGGAAAAATGCTCAGAATCAGGCTTAAGCCTGTGAGGTTTGTGGTCCAAATCTTACAATGATTAAAAAGCATCCATGTTTACAGAAATGTTTCCACATCATATGCAACTTGAACAAAGGGCTACTTTTACATTTCCAGCAGGCTCAAAGGTAGTATTTCTATGACAGACTTAATGTGTATGGTATATGGGAGGGCAGGGTAGGTCAAGAATTTAGGCAGATGCAAGCCTGTTGTCCTTCTAACGGCACTGAATTCCTCAGGCATTAAAGGACTCTAATGCCTGTCTCTTGTTGCAGTGACACCACACCAGGATGCCACCTTCCTGTACACAGAGCCCCTGGGCAGGATCCTTGGGTTCTGGATTGCTCTGGAGGATGCCACGCAGGAAAACGGCTGCTTGTGGTTCATTCCTGGCTCTCACACCAGTAAGAGTTATAGCATTTGGTGTGTGCTGTGAAACACATGCCATCTTCTTGCTTAAGAGTAGAGGGTGACACAGACTGTGTTATGTTCTCTGCATTGCACAGTGACTGCATAAGCACATTATGTCCTTGTTTGTCGAAAGAACAACTTTATTTACTACAAAGATCTCCTCCTGTGCTGTTGTCACATCTACAGCCACGTTTTTCTGCAGGTTATTAGCTGCTTCACTTTGCTCTTGGCCACTAGTCCGTCAGATGAGTCTAATATAACAATATTTTCTTAATTAAAAAAAGGTGCTGCACATGCCTGACACTATGTTTAGTTTTAAATTGATATCTAGCCTAGAAACAAAGAAATCAGGGCACTGGGAAAGGAAGGACAGTCATCCTGATCATTTATTTAAGCCGGAATCTGTCAAGGTGAGGCCCATTAAAACTGCTCCTTTATCTTTTCTTTTCAACTACCAGGCCACTGAATGTTAAGACTTTAATGTAAAGAAGGTCTTAACCTACTGGGTTCTTTCTCTCTGTAGTGAAACAAGTCATTGCAATATGTTGGTGCTCTGTCCTCAATTTTGATTGTAGTTCATCAAGTTTGATCTGGACTGCAAATGGTAATAACCTTACTTTTGCCTTCTGGAGTAGGCATACACTGAGAAATCATTCTTTCCGCCCCGTCCCCCCTTACAAAACTGTTTAGTCCTTACAGCCCTATGTAATGGGAATAAAAATGCTCTTACACACACACACAACTGTCAAATATTGGTCTGAATTTCAGTGAACAAGGAAAGCCTATGCAAGGATCACTTGGATACCATTCAAGCCACTGGAGAAGAGTCAGTGTCCTAGGGGAAGACACACAAAACCAGACAGCACAGACTCATGTACTGGTGGTTGTGACTGATGGTTGTTGCTCTGTGTGTGTAACCACTATTGGATTATAAGCACAGTTTTATGTTTTTCACTACCTCTAGGGCACACGAATGAGCTTTAAACTGTTGCTCACCTAAGCATTTACTCGGTAATCATAGTGCTCTTAATCTTAAGGTACTCCTCCCTCATAAATTCTGGAGTCAACTGCACTCTGATTGCAATTTATGCTCTTACAGAAAGGAGAAATGGACGAAAGGAGAAACGGACAAAAGGTTGGCTTTGCTTAAGTGTATAGCTATTTATGTTCTTAAAGGGCTGTGTTGTAATGCACAGAAAGAGCTAGAAAGGCAAAAAGTAGTTGTTTTATCAGTTCCTGCCACAGCTGGAAAATTCTAAATCTTTGCTTGATTAAAAAACCCACCCAAATTACTAAGGAAAAGACTGAATATACTGTAATAATGTTCCTATCATTGCCAAGAGAAATCACAGCTAGTGTTCCTTGCAGTGCAGAATATAGCCAGCTGTTTAATTTTTATGTGTGTTTGCTTATTCTATGGATGGATTTGCAGGAGGAATTACCCGGAGAATGGTCCGTGCAGCTTCAGGTAGCTCAACATGTGTAGAGTTTGTAGGATCAGATCCGCCCTATGATGACAACCACTTCATACCTCTGCCTATAAGTAAAGGTACAAACAACCCCCAAACACGTCTGCTTTACAGCTCAAGGAATAAGGGAGCTAAAAATGTATTTTAACACTTGCAACTTCCGTTATATTTTAAAGCTAGCACTCACAATGTGAAAAAGAGCAATACAGATGTTTCTTTCAAACAGGAGGACTCATTCTCATCCACGGTGAAGTTGTCCATAAGAGTGAACTGAACAGCTCGGAGTCTTCTCGCCATGCATTCACCTTCCACGTGATGGAAGCCAAAGACACCAGCTGGAGCAAAGAGAACTGGTAAGGTCACCATCCCAACAAGCAGCTGAGGAAACTAGAGCTTTTTCAGTGCAATAGCCAGGATAAAATTATTGGTGGTCTTGCATGTCATACAGTTTCTGTTGGCAGTATCTCAGCATTGATTTCACACCCACAGAACTGGAACAACCTCTGAAGTTTTGTTTTTACCTCTTCCTTACTTCCCAGGCTCCAGCCGACTCCCGAACTGCCTTTTCCATCGCTCTACACTTGAAGCTAGTGATTGGCTTTTGGAGACAATAGCTGATCAATACTCCTTTCTGATCATTCGTTCCCTTTAAATACATCTTTCACTAGGTCAGCTCTTAAGATTAATTTATTGTCTTCTCAGAACGAGGATCCATGACATAGCCAAATACACCTGCATTAGACAAGTTTCTACTGCAGTATGAGCCCTATTAGTATAAGAACAGTTACCCAGTCCTTTTGGTAAGGAAACCTCTTCAGTGTTGAGAATAGACCATTAAAGACCACTGCACCTTGACTGGGACCAGTTAAGAAGTATTTCTTCTTGCAGACACTCACTATTCCTTTCTGTTGAGGTCAAGAGCTTGTCTAGTGCAATTCTTTGCTGTGTCAATCCCAGCAATGCAGGTGAACGTGTCATGTGAAGACAGCTGACTTTTATCCTTAGGTCTTTGTCCTATTGCTTGAATAACAGTGATTAAAAATAATCCTATTGTGGGCAAAATGAAATAGGAAGTCTACTTCTACAATCAATCTTCTAAGTATTTCTAGTAAACTGTAGCTGAGTGATCTCTGGGTGTGTTGATTAAAAATACTACAGTTCTTAAAAGAATCACGTTGAAATTATGTGTTATTAACCAAAACCAACTCTGAAGAATCTTTTGACATCCTCACGAAAAGCAGTATGGAATCTGTTTGAGTCCTGGCTTCTTGCAGGGACAAACACAATATGAGATCCTGGGGCATATTTTGCTGGCCCAGAGGACTAGTTTCACTCCACCCCAGTCCTATTCTCACTCCTAAGACACCGTCTCAGGGCTAGGACTGCAGGACACTATTGTGTGAGGTATCTCGGACTCCCACAAAACTGTTCCCAAAAGTGACTAAAAGAAGTGTCAGAAGTTAACTTCATCCTGCAAACAAGAATCCTGGAATGCAAATCTTCTGCTTGGATCCTTCTCAGGGGAAGGAAAAATGCAGGGAGGGCATGTGCTCCTGTGTTCTGTTCTAATGGATGCTTGGTGAACTGATGAGAAGATTGTTGATACAGAAGTGTTTAATACGTAAAAATGAATGGGTTTTTTTGCCCATAAATTGGGAGTTACAATTTTAATTAAATGGCTTTCCTCAATTTGTTGATCATATATTTTTATAAATGACGTGATGAAACACCTAGCTGAAAAAATGTGCAAAGTAGAAAACTTCAATAGCATTAGAAATGTTTTATTGACTTTAACAGGTTTTCTGCTTTTGTGATCAATGTGTGACTAGTTTTATCTGTGACTTGGCTTAGTTCTCCTCCCCCTATTGAATATTATTCCAAATGAATTGAGAGATTAAAATCTTGCTAAATATAAAACATTCTTCTTGTTGCGTAAACCTCCAGGGCTAAAACTACAACCCTCTTGTTAGTACTTCTTGGAATAAACAGTCACTTACATTCTCAAACCTCCCCACTCACCCTGGATAAACTCAGCTATTACAGCTACTGAGTTTGAAGTTGTGTTCGTGCATTGCAGTGCAATAGTGTGGATCTTGTTGATGGTGACTGGATACGTTTGGACAGTTGTACTCACTCTGTGTGGCCACCCTCATTATAACACATGCTTTAAATGATGCTTAGACAGAAGGAAGGAATTCACATGTTCAGTAATACAAGACAGCAGGACTCAGTACAGCAAAACAAGTTTTGATTCTGATACAGTACAGAGGTGGCAGCACCTGAGAGGTTTGCTTATTCCTTATTTCTTTTTGTTGCTCTAATTGACTTACCTCTTCTTCCTCTACTTCCTTTCCATCTGGGCATCCAGAAGAAACCTAAATCGGATTATTAAACACAGATTCTATTTTTGTCAGTCACGTTTGTGTTCTGTGAGAACACAAAGCAGCTCATGCTGTTTTAAAGGCAAAAAACTGAGATCAAACCAAAGCCTTTATTTAAAATTGGTCTTTTCACTTCTGTTTTTAACAGTTTTATCTGCTGTACCAGAAGCAGTGTTCAGATCAGCTTTGAGCTCTCATTACAGTGCGTATTCTATTACCACTTTTCTTTAGAGTGGGAGAAACCTCTGTTCCTGGAAGCACTTCTATGCCATAAACATTATCTGGAGGTAGAGAGGCAACAGAAGATTATCAATTTGGGTCGTGTAAGCTTCTAAAAGAGAAACTAAGCTCACAGATGCCAAAATCCAGGCATAGCTGGAGTTCAGATTCACATTACTGTCAAAGATCAGAATAAGAGCCACAGCAATGATCTGAGCAAAAATAGCTGTCATTGTCCCTTCAAAGGTCTTCTTTGTTCCTGGCCATTTGATTTCCCCCATTGTACTGCCAAAAACAGAGGCAATAGTGTCTCCGACCCCTACTGCCAGCACCCCAGAGTAGGGGACCAGTGCTCCCGCCCCAGACAAGGTACCTTTAGGAGCACAAGCTCTGGGAAACAACCATACTGGGAGGGACATACCAAGGAGGAGATAAATATGAGTCAAGATCAGAGGTCCACTGTCTCTTTCATCCAAGAAGAGAGACAACAGATGCCTAAGGGTTTGGCCAAATGGTTTGATCCTGAAGTATCGAATATACTCTAAGAAGATAAACACTGCCAGACACAGTACTGCAGCAACGTAGAGAAGCTGACGGTCATAAATTAGTCCAGGAACATAAGTAGCTACAACAATGAAATGGAAATATTTCCTGGTTATAGTCGAGGCCTGGTGTTTTTTAGATTCTGATGATCTTTTAGCATTCTGGTAGAAAACTATGCCACATGCTGAAGCAGCCAAAAAGGTCCAGTATACAAGAAGGTAAACTCTTGTCTGTGTCTGAAACAGAAACTGGAGTAGCCAGAACAAAGGGTTCCTCTGGATCAGTCGGTACAGCCAAGGCATGATGACCCCTAAGCCTAGCACTGCTGTCATCATGTGGAAAAACATGGAGGAGATCCATGTACCCGAATCCATGAAAATGAAGAGCACAGTGAAAAAAAGCCCAAGAAGAACAACTCCAACAACTGCTACCAGAAGGAAAAAGTCTATGGGATCACCTCTGCCCTCGACTACATTCAGTGAGCGTTTAATGAGCTGATTGAGAACAAAACTTATACCTCCAAGAACTAGCAATGCTTCTCCAGGCGTAAAACATCGAGGCAACAAGTACAGCAAGATCATACTGAGGTAGACAAAAATTAGCAGCACTTCTAGGACCTCTATCACTTCTGAAACAGTCAAAGAGTGCTTCATGGTATAGATAATTATACTGCCAGCAATACCAGTAAGTATGCAAGTGTTGGTTGGCACAGGTTTTGTGATGCCAACCGCTATTACTGACAGGAAGAGAGCAACCAGCATGCCAGTGGAAGCCACGACTATGCCAAAGCGTTCGAAGTACACAATGCCAGCAGCCTTGCACCTCTCCTTCATCACTATCCCCAGCAAGGGGATGACCATGCTAGCTGGCAGGAGGCCACTGTTTGCTGCTGTACGGAACTGGAATACAGCCCCACCCAGCTGGAGCAGACGGTCCCATTTGAACTGGACATAAAAAGCCTGGATGGCGAGAGCGACGGCGCACCAGGAATACCGGTCCCACACCACTGTGTGCACAAAGAGAACGATGACGAACACGATCAGGGATTCCACCAGCACTGGCTTCTTTAACATGATTCCAGTCCGATGTGGCTCCAGCTGTCAAAATCTTTCTCAGGAGTCCCGATCTGTTCAGTAGTTGTCCATTAGGAAGAATTCCTTTTCATGTTACTGCAATTCCTATCAACACCAAAAAAGCAAACTATTGAAGAAACTATTAGAAAAACTAAAGCTTTTGCACAGCTGTTTTGTTCTTAACTATCCATTTAAATTGAGCTTCTGTGTCAATTGTCAACACACACGTGAAGAAAGAAAAAGCCAGTGAGGTAATGGCTCAGCCAAAACTGGGATCTGCCCCCAAAACCCAGAGAAGTCAGCCTAAAGTGACAGAAATGAACCACTGAATGCTGGGCTATTCAGGTAGTTTGAAATGTTTCTGTTGCAGTGTCTCTGAATTGCACTGTGAAGCCATAACCATACCCAGAAGGCTTCATTACGATGGTGTGAATCTGAAATATAGTTAAAAGTTTAAAGGTAATTTTAGAACCTAATTTTGTATGTACTTTTAACAGTACTTTTACAGAATGTTCCTCCTGTTATTAACTATTTCTCTTTCCACTGCTGTGCAAAACCTCCTGTGTACTTCTTCTGCTACTGGTGTTATGATTGAACATTCCACTACTGCATCAGGTGTTTTATAATGCTCCATGGTATTTACAACAGAAGTAGAAAAGAAAACATCACAGTCGTGAAAAGAAAAATCATTGTCAAAGGGCATACTTAATCTAACTTTGATCTATTACCAGAACTGTCAAGCTAAATCAGAGATTAGCTCCTTCATGGAAGGCTAGAAGTTTATTTGAAGCTCTTTTGTGGTTTTCATTCAGTATTGAATGGTGTCACCAGCTTATAAATCTGATCTGAGATTTTAGAAGTACTATTAAAGTTGGTACTGTCAAACAGACGGTGCAGGTCTGGAGTGTTGGGTTATTTATGACTCTAAATTATTAATAGATATCTCTTTGGCATCCTCATGTTTGGCAAGCAAGTATTTCAGGCTATACACAACTTCATTATGTTTACTGTTGCTATGCAGCTAGGTCAGGCCAACTGTAATCTTCTTGCCATCACAATTCATTTTTAAACAGCATGAGAGAATTAATCATATAATTAATGAAATGGAACTGGCATGGGCAATATCTACTGCCAACCAATAATGGATTTTGGGTCCCAATTGTCGTTTCTGAGCCCAGGGGAGAGAGAAGCTTAAGGGTTATTTGAGAAGAAGCAGGGTAAATACTACATGCCAGCCAGACTGAAAAAGATCTCCCACTCAGTCTGGCAACTTTAAGTTGCAACCCAGCTCTTGCATCAATAATGATACATGACAGCTTCCCCCAGCAGGCAGCCTGCCAGCTCGGCTATAAGACAAGGATGAATTTCACTATACAAAACACAAGTCTCCTACTCTAATGCAGCAGGTTTAAAAGCTGCTGACCTGAGAGTCTGCAGCACGATGTATTTCACTGCTGAATTATTTCATTTACCTGTTGCAGCTCCCTCCTCCACCCATTCCTTAGGTAGCGCGAAGCTCTTCAGCACTTACACATTCAGACATCGAACGGGACTCACTACCTCAGTTTCAAGCCGGACTAAGCGTTTTCTGCCTGTTTCGTTATTCGCATCCCGGCTGCAACGGGTACTGACGTGATCCCAAACGCCCAGCAGCCCCCCCTCTCTGCAGCACTTGCCTCCTCCCTTTTTTCCCTGTGTCCTTCCTCTCCTCCCTGTGTCCGCCGCAGCGCCGCGGGCTCTCTGCCCTGTCCTTCCGCGCCGCCCTCCTCCTCTCCCCCTCAGCCGCAGCATCCCGCAACCCAGCCCTCGCCGCTAAGAAGCCGCGGCGGGGCACAGCGGGGACGGCGGCCGCAACACCCCCAGGGGGTGTCGGAGTCGCTGTCCGGGTGAGCCCCAGGCCCCGCCGAGGAGCTGCGGCCTTCCCCGACCGCCGCCCGGGAGTCGGAGAGCGCACCCACCTCGTAGGACGCAGCCATCTTGGCTCTGCCGCCTGTCACATGATCCAACCCTCCGTGGAGGGGGCGGGAGGCAGAGCGGCGCCGCGGAGGGAGGAGGCGACGACGACGGCGGTTTCGCGCGGCGCTGTCACGTGAGAGCGGAACGAAGATGGCGGCGGGCGGACCGCGCGCGAGGTGCGGGACGCGGCGGCTGTGGC
>JANHGB010043534.1:0-37472 GCA_026283785.1 Coracopsis vasa | reverse complement strand
ATAATTATAAACTGTAGAATCATTTAACGTTTTTAGGCTATGTCTTGATTAACTACCTAGCAACAGTGGGAGAAGTTGCTGATGATCCAGTAAGAAAATATTTGGTATGTCTCAGACCTATTGTCCATTTTGAACCATAGATCATAACTTCCATCGACCCAGAGGTTTGGGCTCCCATTGTTCATGCTCAAATTTGATGGCATAGGCAAATCGTAGACTACACAAACTATAGTTTGTCAGGAGTCTTCCATAGGCCATGCATTACTAAAGCAGGAATGAAATATTTTTACCAGTTCGTCAATCTCAGTTGCTCAACAAGAGACAATTGATTATCTACATGGAGCATAATTTGAATTCCTATTATTTACTGTGGTTGCTCAGTCAAGTCAACGACAAATTAACAAGCCTGTTTGTGTTCTGGTTCATTGTTTTGACTGTTGTGATTAAGCAAGGACTTCTTACTCTGTTTTGGCTCAGAAAAGCAGTGTGGGGCTTGTTAAGGCCTTACTACTTGCTCTAATGCTGGCTCCACAGTGCTCTCCCTTGGGGGGAGCCTCAGCACATGGTCAAAGTTGAACAGGCTGCACTCCCCAGTGCTTGCCTCAATCAACTTGCAGAAACATACAATAGGCATCAGCATTACAAACCACTGAGGTGGTGGCTGCACCTCACTTTTATTGCAGTCCTTCAGCTACCCCTTCTTGATTTTTGTACAAAGAAGGTGAACTAGTACCGTATTCTGGGTTTGAATATGGAGTCTGAACTGTTCAGTTTTGCTCGGAGGCCCTCTGTAATACCAGTGTTACTTCATCACTATTGTGGACCAGATCATAACCTTTTGGTATATTCCCAAACAGTGAAAAACTTAATACTGGTTTAAGTCATCTTTATGCTATTGAAACTGGTTGCATCCTGGGGTTAGTAGCAATGGTAATAGTCAAACCCTATTTTTTTAGAAAGCATATTGCAGCTTTATTCTACACTGTCGTACTGGTACAGAGCCCCTGTGAAGCAATCTCTGTTTCTTTTTGGTAACTATAACTTCATCCTGTTTCTGAAACAAGACTTCATTTAAATTAGTCCTGGATTAGTTCATAGGTACAGAGCTTCTGTCCATCCAAATAGAAAACTGTAAAGCTTCCTTATGGTACTGTGAGGGCTTACAGTCCATTTACTGGCAGTGTGTAAAGCACAGGGTCTGCAGTTAAACCTGCTTTCTCTGCCTGGCTTCTCCTAGGTGTATGCTTCAACTTCTTGAATTACCAGCACCATTTTCCACCTACTGCTCAGGCAGCAGAACAGTGTTCATTCAAACTCTCTGCATGTAAATTAAACTGGAGTTTGCCTATTGCCTGTGAATCCAGCCAAAATAGGTATTTAAGCAGGTAATGGCATATGGGGATAAAGAGGAGCTGGGGTTTGTAAGTGATGCTTTCCAGATGGATGAATTTCTATTCTGTATTTTGGAAAGGGCTCCTTGTGGCCATGTTCATGTTAAATGATTTGTCAAGATCTATCAAATATAGGAAAGTGGCCACCTTAACCCTATGAGTTGCTTTGGAGTGATCCTTCTGGTTCCTTCTTTGCCGCAGCTAAAGAAGGCCATCTTTGTGTGAAGGCAAGCCTGTCCCTCTCACCTTGAAGGCCACTGCTGTGTTTTCTTTAAAGACATCCCTGTGTGTTTTCTGGACATGTCTTTTATTACTGCTAGCTTGGTTCGACTCAGGTTTCCCTCTTTCAGGGCTGGCTTTCGGGTCCTCCTGGTTTTGAGAACACTGAACATATATGAAGTAATGTATTACTTGTTTCAAAGTTGTGAAGGGTATAAAAATATTCTGCACTGGCAATGCCTCTGAACAGCTTTCACAATTTCCTCTCCTCACCACCCCCATATATACTTTCTCTCTGGTGCGTTTCTGCAGTGATACCATGCAGGGCCCTGCGTTGGCTGCAGTCAACTGTGTCCTCCATCACCCAGCTACTCCTTCACATCGCTGTGTCCCCCAGGGAATCACCCATCGCAGTCTGAGCTACAGGGTGGGAGAGAAGCAAGTGCAATTATTTGGTGCCTGAGGACAGTGAGATCTTTTACTGCTCTGGGGATGCTTCATAGTACATGAGCATGATTTCAGCCTGGTATCCCAGACTGAATTTATTTAAGGGTATATATATTAAGATTATGCCTGTCCTGGTCTACCCTCTTTATTTCCTTCTCTCCTAATCATAGTGTTCAAAATGATTAAACCAGATTAAAATGCAAACCAGCACCATAATCAAGCAGAATGTAATAGCTGGTTATCATGAAATAACATTGAAATAAAAGATAAATAATTTATGATTAAGTCCCTCATCAACTTTATATGGCCATAAACCAACACTAACTAGCTACTGCCCTATCCTCGAGAATATGCGTAGCCATGTTACCTGGGCCTGGCTCTTGTCTCCAGGCCCTGATCATGTTTCAAATTTAAAGATGCTCCATATGCCTTTCTTAGACAATCTTATAGCCTATAGTTTTTATGCACGTAGTTTCAAATTTTAAAATAACTGCATTTATATGGATCTGAAGATTTATAGATATGCTGAAGATGTTCAGTATTTTACGAATGCAAGTTTTTATTAATGAATCTTCACAAGCCACATGTGTGTCTGGTGAGTCATACATTTGGTTTACAGAGAGATATATCAGGGGATAACAAGGAACAAGAGCTCATGCAAGGTAGGAAGGAAAACTGTGGTTACCAAACTATCAGATTCTGGATTATTGGTATTTCTGAAAGACTTTGACACCAGTGTTTTCAGTACTTGCAGAATACCTGCAAGAGAGGTAGGTCAGAGCAATTTAAAGTTCTTGTATTTTTTTTTTACTTTCAAGTTTAACTGAGCTATAAATAAGTATCTGTACCTCAAACATAAAAATGAGACTGAATACTTTTGATGAGCCTAATGAATATTATCTCTAAAATGGGATGTGAGTATGTTCATAGATGTAAATGCAATGGGCTGAATAGCCTGAAAATGCTTCAGGAATGCTTGAGGAGCTTCTTTCTGTTCATATTACCATTTTTTTTTTTTTTTCCATATGGGTGGGTATAAAGGGAGATTGATTGGAGGAGCTGTTATTGTAATGTACCCATTAAGACGGTTCCTTTGTTTCAGCGTGTAGATTGCATTTTCAAGATGACGTGAAGCTAGTGTAAACAAAATGAGATGTATAGAAGCTTTATGTTCTCCTTTCTCTTCAGCTTCTGCTCAGGCCCATGTAATTTTCAGGAAAAGGTTAGTAGCTTGTAGGGATTATAGTATATTGGAGAAGAACAAAATTTATGTCTTCCCCCATGTTTTAAATGGAACCAGAAACATCTGATGAAAATGTCTTTTAGTGAGAAGGGTGAGGAGATCATAATTTGATTAGGGTACATGCATTCATTTTAGAAATATTTGAGCTTTAATGTTCTATCAGTGTGTAAAGGATTCAATTCACTTTATACATGCAAAATCAAATATTCTTCAACCTTGATTTTAAACCTGTTGTTGGGTTTTGCCTGTCAACAGTATGCCATGCTGTTGTGGGACATGTGCAGAAAGCCCACACCGGCATACACAGCTTCAGGATTGCTTTAGCAATGATCTGCAAGGGATGACTGTGGTGCTTGTCTTCCCTACCGTGGTGACCTTCATCTGCTGTAAGAAAAGGACATTCACTTGCTGGAACACATTTGGTGAAGGAAGGTTTTATGAATTGGCTAAGGCAGTCAATCAGATTCAGTTTTAAGGGTGATGTCCTGTACAAAACAATATTCTGGACATCCAGTTAAAATGGGGGAAGTTGGATTTATTTTTTCCCCACACTGGATAGCTTATTTGCTTCAATTTACATGCTATTTAAATTTTTAAAGTTTAGTGTTTGTGATCTGTTTGCTTTTCCGCTCCAGCTCATTTGCAAGCCGATGAGGATGTTGCATTCTAAATTTGGGAACAGTTTGATTTTGATACAAAAAGTAGATCGATTGCAATTCCCAAGATGAGAGCATGGTTACTAATTCTATTGGGTATCTCAGAGCAGTTTCTTGCCAGTGAAGGGACTGTATCTTTTCTGCCACAATGAATTCCGTACATTTTAGCGTGCACATCTGTAATTTCTTTTTGCTTTATTTTTTAAATTATACCTCTTCTAAAGTCTTTGGAAGACACTGATTGTGTTGGTGCACACCAACCAGTGCTAGATTTCTTGGCAGCAAGATGTTATTCATGCCATGTATATAAGCTCCACATTGTCTCTAAAGACAAGATAGGTATTTTTCTTGAGATTTCAGCTGAGAGCTGGGTTTTGGAGCCAACTTAGCTTTTAAAAACTAGGCACATTTTAAAAAAATCTAATTACTATTTAGAATAAATGCATTAATTGCAGACAATTCTCTATAAAAAGAATAGGTTATCACTTAATTGCATTTAAATTTGTAGTACAAAAATGTATCTTGATTAAAGAAAGAAATAGATCAGGATAGTTCTTTTCTTTGGTGATGAGTGAAATTTATACAGAAAAATCACATTATCCTGTGGAGCTGTCATTGGCTTCTTCCTGTAGTTGGTTCTCAGTCTTCAAATAGATATTCAAACACCCGACTGTCATTTAAGCTTTGGATATTTTCCCGTCTCAGACAATAATTCTCTGCACCCAAAGTTGAAAGCTTTCCAGCTTTATGCAATCTCTGTTCTGTGGGGGTGCAGGTAGGAAGCAACTGTATAAATTGGCGTGTATATTTCTCATGGTATAATTTGCAATCAAGTGGAAATTTCAGTTTTGGTTTGTTTTTATTTTTTTTCTTTATGACTGATTCAAACCCTTGCTTAGAAAACCCAAGTGTTAATCCGTGAGGGGGCAGGAAGGAAAGGACATGTGTCCCAAAACCCTGCTAGGGAATGAAAGGTGCTCAACTGAATTATTTTCTGAAAGATTGAAACCTGGTGTGTTGTGTAAAGTCTAATTTTAGACCACATTATGCTGCAATATGGTATCAGATTCAAAGAGCAGCAGGTGTCAGAGAATCTGCTAGCTGACACTCCATGTTACAGCAGAAAAGCTTTATTAAATTCATTTTCTAAGCTGCAAATAGGACTCTGACATGGTGTGAAATTCAGCTAAACTGAACTTCTTCAGCCCCTGCTCTCCCATGTCATGGATTTTCTGTGATCGCCCACTGTGATCTGGCTAGCCCAAGTTTGGAAATGCTGGCTATTAGCTTTAGCAGGAAAATTCTTTGCTTTCAAGCACTGTGTGCTTCCCACTCACAACCTAATGAATCCTCAAGGGGGTCTGGAATGAGACAAAACCCAGTCCTGAGCCAAGTGAGAACAGGAAAATCTATTTCATGCCTTTCCCACAGGAGATGGATCTAATTCACTGGCAAATATTTTGTGATGGGGTTGGGGTTATCTGGATGAAACAGCTATTTTTATTTTGAATATTTGAAATACAGCTACACCATAAATTCCTGTGTATGAGATGCTTGCCTGAAAATTTAAAATGTTTGTCATGGTAGAGTTATAAATTGTGCCAACACAACTCATAATGGCAAGGCATTTTTAATGCATGCTTCCTGTATGAGTCCGTGAATGAGCAAACCCATGCTGGCACGAGGAAGGACTCTGCTCCAGCTCCACTGCAATGGGCTTTGTGCTGCACTGATCCCGATCTCAATGGAGATGTATGCATTAGCTCCATGTCTGTGCTTCCCAGCAGCAGGAGCTCAGTATCGCGCCTCTGCAGTGCTTGCCTTCCAGTTCTCCACTGCTGCTTGAGCCGGCTGCTTAGCAGCACATGGGCTAACAAAGTCTTCCAGAGATGGACGGATAAGAGGGAGGAAATGCCTGCAGTACTGCTAATTTTGCCTGTGTAGTGCCCTGATTTTACCTGTAGCTGTTGTGTAAGGGGAATTCAGTAGCCATAGCAATAGGGATGGTGTTATGAGAGGACTTGCCATTCATTTTAGGCTGCTCTGACTGGGTTTAAACATTCCTAGAAGTGTTGGGAAGCAGCAGAGAAGATCAGAAAAGAATTATCAAGGCTCTTGGAAGCCTGTGGAATTAATTTAGAGAGCTCCCCTTGGACAAAACAGTGTTAGGTAAAGACAGTGTTTCATAGAGATCAGATGTGATCAGCTGGGCATTGCTGGCAGTCCCAGTGAGTAACAGAATACAAATGAAAACGGAATGTTCAGTGTGAGTTAAAGCACTCTTTTTCCTCTTTTTTTGGGGTGCTGGGAGGTTGGGAGGATTCTTCACTGCCTCTTTTTTTGGAGATAATTCCGTATCTGATCTCATAAAGAGTAAAGATACAACATGCACAGGGCTATTTTCTGGGGTTGTTCATAATTGACAGGGTTTCTATTGTATTTCAGGTCCTTGCTGGGAGCCTGGATTGCCTTTAGCCAGTCTGCTTTGCTCAGAAAGGTCCTCGGCAAAAGAAAGGGTATAAACATAAAAATCTTCAGGGAAGAACTGAGAGATGTGGGGTTTGCATATAGACCCCTTCACACGTTGAATGCCTGATGGCTTCTGTGAGCTGTGCAAGATCCCATTCTGGGCCAATGCAAGGTGCTGGTTTTTGTCATCTATCTTATTCACATTCTCACCCTGGCAATGCATGTTGTACATTCACTGACTTTGGTTGCCAAAACAACAGCAAACCCATAATTTTGGTTATGTTTTCAAGTACAGTAGTTGAACTATGACAAGCATTCCTATATCAAATACATCGGAAGCATGGCTAAGCAATGACCTGATCCAGGGCTGGAAGATCAGCCCATTGGCAATCAGATGGACTGGGACACCTAAAAAGTGTTTTTGGCTTTGTAAGCAGTGCAGGGATGGGAGCTGAGCTGTGTGGAGTTAATTTGAAATGTGAAAGTAGGGCAAAATGGCCTTGTCAGTTTGTGGGCAGTCACAAATAAATTTGCAATAGGCAGTGCAAACCATTCACGAGATCTTGAAGCTAGATTCAGTGTAACTGTGTTGGTTCATATGAATCTGTATTGAAGTTTTTTCTTTAAATAAACCTGAAATTCTAGCCAAATCCTCAATTGAGGCTTTAAATATAAAATTAAGAACAATTTTGTAGGATTCTGTGAGAACCGTTCAAATTGTTTTCAGTATCTCCACTGGGCTCCCACTACACAAAATGCATTTGGGCACTTAAAAGAAGTAGTAGCCAAAAATGCCAAGCGCCTACCAGTCAATGGCCATTCTTAGAAAGGATGTCTGCAACACTTATAGCAACAGCTGTATTTTATTCTAACAGGTAAAACTGCTTGTATTTGGGATAGGAGTTTTAATTTTGTTCATAATTTTTTACAAGGAAACAAGACTTCAGCCTGGGCACTGCATCAGTTCTTTGGAGAAGGCAGGAGAGCTCTAATTCAATTTCTGGCACTGCTGTTCTTGTGCAGAAACCATCAATATCATCATAATGTGTTTTCAGACCATATTATGTGCAGAAAATCTGTGACTTCATCTGAAAGGTGACCTGTAAAGGAAACTTTAAAATTGGCTTCTACCACTCCTTTTTGTTTTGTTTTTCCCTTTGGGTGTTAAAAATGTTGTACAAAGGTCTGGGAAGCTTTGAATATTCCCAGCTTTCTGCTTGTGGGTTTCTTTGTTGTTATATTTAAAAATAACAGGAATGCAAAGCCTGCTTTTGCTGCTCTCCTCCTCACCCTTCTTTCCCTGGACAACTCCTTGGGGATTTCAAGGACAGGAAAGTGAAACATGGCTTGGAGAGTTGGAGGCATTTAGGCTTATAAAAAGAAGAGCTTTCTTCTAAGTGCTTGGACTCAACAGGTATTCGTGCAACACACAGAATGTTAGACCTGAACCAGCCTGGCTTGACATTTCTTTTTTCTAGTGCAACTTTCACAACTTTCATCTTTTTCTGTAGTCATAATTACATTAGTTTTCATGGGGATTTTTTTAGGATAGAGAAATTATTAACTTTTAGATGTTAAAATATTTCTCAAATTTTTTTTTATTTATTTTTAGTTTCATCTCAGATCTGTTTGTATGTTACAGATAAGAGGAAAAACGTATTTAACTAATTACAAAGAGAAGATTCCAGAAGCTCTAGATTAGAAGCAAAAGTGAAATGAACAACAGCTCCACAGCCTTTGGTACAAATACAAAAGTACGTGGCTTCACAAGCTCTGGTGCTGTGCAGGATTCAGTAGCTGGGCAGCCATGCTGAAAAGGAAACCAGTGCTCTGCATCTGATCTAGTTAAGGAAAGTTGGATGATGATGTGCAGCAGGAGTTTTACACTTGAATTTGGGTGTGAGTGGTGGTTTAGCATGCAAACATATGCAGAAGGGAGTAAAACCCATTCATCATACCAGTGGTACCTCACACCAGCAAGGTGATGGGGGAGCAGCCAATCTGACTTGCTGCTTGTTTTGGGATCAGGCGAATAGTTTGTGTGCAGGAGACTCTTGCTGGTCTCAATCTCCTGTTGTGTTTGAGGTGCCTTCTGAAAAGGTGTTGGCTGGGAGATGTGTGCGAACAGAATTGTTCATCTGGCTCCAAGCTTGCTTTCTGCTTATGCCTTGGGGGACTTTGAGGAAAATGATGTCTAGGAGCAGACTGACATGCAAAAGCCCATGGGTCATACCTTGTGTTCCCTCTGTGTTATTTTTTCTGCTTGGTTGGGACACTAACATGATGAATTTTAATTGAAAAAGTAAATCCTTTGGTGTAAGCATATTCTCAGATGGGGGAAGTATAAATTACAGAATAATTCATGGACTAGTTGCAGCTCTTGAGAATTCAGCTGGTCTAAATAATATATGTTTATACATATAAACTGTGTGTGTCCCTGCATATTTTAAATGTTTGATTGTTTCACATTAAGAAATAAGTGAATAAGTGCTGACTGTAGAATACTGTAACACTTGCCATTTTGGTTTTAATTTCTCACTATTATTATGCATCTCACACAAATTTTTCTCTGGTTTTCATACCTGCAGTTTATTGCTGGCCTAAACCTATAGGCATCAGACAGCATCTATTTAAAGCCTGAACAGCATCAGTAGAGACAGAGCAGCCATCATCCCACAGCTAATTAGGGATAAGAAGCAGTGGAGGACGCAGTGCTGCCACCTCCTCTGCCTGCCTATCTGCTGGGCTTGCTCTATTGCACAGATAGAGCTGCTTGTACCTCATGGAGAATAAAATTGCATGATAGATTTTCAGTGCCTGGCACTCTGGCTGTGCTAGTGACAGGGCAGTCCCAGTGCACCGGCAGAGCCAGAGCACAGAGAGGCTGCAGGACTGCTGCTGGCAGCGAGGGGCTGCCTTTTTGTAAGTAAAGGAGGAGTTTCTCTCAGCTAGAACAGAAAATAGTGTGTTGTGTTTTGCAGTGCGTGTGCACATGCATGCAAATGTCATAATAATCACCAGCTTCTTTAAACTCAGGGTGGGGAGGAGTTAAATGGACAGTGAATATTTGGATGTGTAACTGAGCTTCTGCATGGTGGTAATCCAGTCACTCAGATGCCCAGGCTGCTAATGGTTTGCTTCTGTGGGTGTGTTTTAGACTCAGGCTGTCATCGACTCTGAAGCAGACCCTGAAGATGAAAGAGGATTTCAGGGTCCAGCCGTGTCAAAGGCTGCTGCTGTGTGTGTGTAAGTATTCAGCCTTGCCTGTCAGTGTTACCTGGCCATGGCTGTGCACATCATTGTCCTGGTTAAGGAGGACAGCATGTTCTTCTATAGCTACACCTACATGTGTGGATCTGATAGTGTATCCAAGTAGAATATGCCAGTGAATATAAGAAAAATGATGAGTTTATTAGGAAGTCTGAAATAGGGATGAAATGAGAGGATATCCGCAATTCTTGATGGATGCTTGCAGGTTATGTGTGCTCTCAGAGAAGGCCTGAATAAAGCAATGATAAATGATAAGCAGCTGGAAGGGATCTCCCTCATGCAGGCAACCTGCACATCTTGCTGCTCTGTGCTGCCAAACATAAACAGAGAAAGCTGCACCAGAGTTGAAATGCAGGGGCAAAGCACATCCACATGTGTTCAGGCTGCTTTTGAAAGATCAGGAAAGAGCCTTCCTGCAGTGGTTTTGCTTGGCCAGTGCTATATGGAATCAAAAGTTGTTGCTCAGGTTGAAACCAAAATGTACTCATAGTACAAAACACTGGGCAACATGTGAGGAGCAGGGAGGAAGCTTTCTGGGGTAATTCAGGTTCAGTGTTTTGTAGCAGTTTTGTTGAAGGGGTCATGGTACAAAATTAATTAAGGTTAATTCACTTCCATGTCAGGATAGGATCTTGTCCCAGCTATGAGGACTGTGTGGAAATGGATCCTGGTGAGACCCTATTGGCAAGGCATTGGCAGGTGAAGGTTGAGTTGGTGCCAGGGAAGTGCTGGTGCAGACTGCAAGTGCTGCCACATCAGCTTGCAGACCATGGGCAAAGTACAACAGAGGAGGATGAGTGAAACAAACAGACACTTTGAGGGGAAAAAAAACAAAGGACTTGTTTCTCTGTGATGAAACACCAGTTTCAGGTCATTTCAGACTTCAGCACACAGGGTAAAGGTGACATGAGGCTAACAAGTATGTCCTGGGCACTGGGGTGGTAAAGTGATATGGCTGGTTTAAGGGCAGCCATGGAGATGGGCAGCAGCCCTAAGGCAAGGCATGCGAACCGCAGCGAGACTGTACCTGTGAGCTCAGTGCTCAGTGTGTGCAGGTCACCGAGCATCCCTGCAGAGTGACTAGTTTTGGTCATTACTGATTTGAGCTGCATTCACAGCAACAGCCTAGAGGCAAAAGCTGTGATTTTTGTAGGGCATGATGGCATATTTAAATGCAGAAGGCCTTCACCTTAGGGTAGCATACTATCAATAGCTGCCTATTAAATAGCCTTGTATTTTAAACAAGATATTGCTGGTAACCAACATTCACTATTAAGTGTAAACAAGTCCCAGAAGCATTGCCAGCTCTGTGGGTTTTCTCAATTCTGCATAGCTATTAAAGCTCCTTATTTGCAATCCTGGCTAGCTGTGTTTTAGAGTTATGTTTCTGTCACCACTCCTGCTCCTCGCAGGTGCAGAGTCACTTCCAGTGAGACAGGTTTACCACAGCACTTCTTGTATTGGCTTACCTGATACCAGAGCTGCCAAGGCCCCATGAGGTCCCAGTTTGAGTGTTGGCTGTGGCTGCATGCAGATTGCACACAGAGTTCAACTACCAGATGGGGGACACTAAATCTGCTTTGTCTAGCCAAGAGCTGGCAGACAGAGCACCACTGCTGCTGTCAGCCAGAGAAATACTGAAAATTGCTCAATCAACATAATTCATGAAGCTCTGTGGCAGGTCTGCAGCTCCACAGGCCACTGTGGGAGTGCCAGGTCAGGCATGGAGATGTGCTAACCCATGACCATGATCATCTATGTGAAGAACACATGCAGCCACTGCCCAGGGCGATGGCTCTTGCAGAGGTACTTTCAAGGGTAAAATGCTGTAAACAACACTGCTGCCCAATAATTCCTGCTCTGTTTGCAGAGTGGGGTCATGGCTAAGAGCTCCGTCCCTGATCCCTTTTATGATGCTGCCTTAAAGCACTCTGAAGATCAGCGAGTTACTTGTTTGCCCCCACCCTGCCTACCATCTCTGCTTATCATAAACTACAGACTCAAGGTGAGGGGAAAATAGCAAACAAGTTTAGATCTTTATGGGCAGAGCTGGGCAAATACTCTGACAAGTCTTCTCAATCATTCTTTCAAGCAGAAAGAGGTTTAATCTGTCAATGGTATTTCCAGCCCTTATTTGCTTTCTGTGCTCTAGGGCACCGGGGTTTCTAGTGAGCTCACCTTGAGCAAATGAGTCTTCAAAGGTCCTGGCAAAAGTGATAAGTGCTGCAAGCTGTGGAAATGTGCTGCCTTGGGGTGCTAGATGAAGTGTGCACTTGTATGGTGTGTTTGGGTGTTCAGCTGAAACATCCTCTTTGGTCAGAAAGTGTAAGGAAAGACTGACAGTGAAGAGCAAGCAGATAGTGTGCGATGGTGAACAGCTCACTAGTTTCATGATCAGAGAGTCAGTGGTCCTGCACCAGTAACACAAATAGATGTAGGCCAAACATTGAATCAATTGACAATTAAATTGTACTTTTCCATAAGCACACTGTAATAATAATATATTTTTCAGAATCTCCCCACTATTTTTTATGTCTTAGGCTGTAAATTGTTTAACCTGATAGCTCTTCTACACCTGAATCCTCTTGGAGAATTCTGTCCAGCATATATGTGTAGGGGTGTATACATTTGTAAACATGTTTAGGTAAATCTGCATGTATGTGTTTGTATTACCCCTGCTAATGCCCAGGAGAACTGTTTTGTAGTATACTGTATGGAATAAATCTTGTAAATACTCTTAAAGAATCAATTACAGAGTTAATTCAATAGCTATTAGTAATGAAACATAAATGCAACTTTACGATTCTGCCAGCTGGCTCAGGTAACATGCTTTCATCAGCTAAAGAAGCAAGGCATTTTTAAAATCTCTGGCTGGATAATAAAACCCAAAATTAAATTATAATTACCAAAGGGTTTCATGGCAGTCTGTAGCCAGACCAAAGGAGATTCGTCCCTCTCGAGTGTTCTGCAGAAGCTCCACTCCAGAGCCTGGATCTGCACCTCATCACGTCTGCTCACGTGGGGCAGACAACTGTCAAGAAATCTTTGTTTTCCCCAGTACCAGCAGGATGCTGGTCAGAAGATTTCATCAGGTGGTTGATTTATATGAAAGAATGTAGATTTCTGTGCTTTAGATCGCGGCAATAGTTTTCAATTTCTTTTGACCTTTTTCCACTCCTATCAATAGTAGCAATTACTTTTGTTGACTGTAGCTACATTTCTAGACTTTGTGGGGATATAACATTTTTGGCTGTTCCTGTGTAAGATCCCATCCCCACCCACAGTGCAGTTTCATATCACCTGCATGTCATACATATGTTTTCCATAGTGTGGAGCATCCTCAGTAATCCTGTACTTGATAACATGAGTCACAGAGCGTTATGTTGTATCAGCTCAGAAAACAACAGGCTACTGCTGTGTTAGAGTGTTTCAGTAAATAGAGCACTAGTACAGTGTATTTTTGTGAGGCAGTTTATTTCTGTTAGTGGCCACTGGGTGGAGGAAAAACTGAAAGAGCTGAAAGCAGGAGCACAAAAGGAAGTGGCCTGATTTCCAGGGCATTCAGGGCGCCTGCAAGTCCTCTTGTCTTGTTGGCAATACTCAGCAGCTCCTGGAAATCAGATCATTTGTTTAGATGCTGATTTTGCAATGTAGCAGGCTGGGACTGGGCTTGTGATAATTCCAAGACTCAGTTTATCAAAAGGGGTAAGGAAAAAGTAAGTGATGACTGAGCAAGCGAAGCTTGGGCAGTGTAAGGTGGCACATTGAGGCAGCACTAGTGGGAGCAGGGCTTGGGAGGGAGTTTTTTAGGAGGTGCTTGCTAAGAGAAAGCAGTACTTATGCTTGCTTTTTCTTTGTAATTTTCTTCCCTATTAAGATCTGGGGACCAGAGGATTTGTAAAAATAAGTGTGAATGTGACCTGGCCATACAAATACATTTTCTAACTGCGTGATATACTGCTTATAGAAATTAACTGTGGGTGCAATGATTTAAAAACACTGTTCCTTTTGATCCCCCTGTTGCATGTTAATCTGAGGTTCTATGCAAGAAATTACTGTTTCTAACCTAGTTTCCTTACTCTCCTGCAGCCAGGGGATGAGACTAACTCCTAAAGTTGCTGCTAATACTTCTGAAGCATGGGCTTAAAATGAAAATGAAGCAGTTGCTTGGAAACCCTCCTCTTCTTTGTGCTACTTATTTTACTTTCTTGAGATGTCTCTTTCCAGACTATTAAGTGTAAGTGGCAAAAATATTACAGGCGGAGCTGCTGGTGTCTCTTACTGTGAAGATTGTGTAATGGTGCCTCTTAGAAGCCCCTGTTTTGATTGGCATACGTTTTGCCAGACTTCAACCATTTTGAATAAAATTTGGAGGGAATTTTCTATGCTGGGCGTCTCCCTAAACTCTTTAGGACAATTTCAGCCAAAATGATTCCTGCGAGGAGAGCTAGAGAACAATACATTGGCAAAAAAGAATGTGATGAACTTTGAAAAGATAAAATATCTGAATGCTTTGAAGCAAGGATGTGAAATTCAGTGGGGAAAGGATTGTCTGGCTCTTACTCAGAGATATATGTCTTACACTTCTAATGTATGAACATTTAGCTAAACTGTAGGGATTTCCATAGCTTACAATTTGCATGTGTCCCATAGAGATAGTTTTGGTATATTTAGCAGCTAAAACTAGAATCAGTTTCAGCCATGATGGCTACTCTGGACCTAACTGAAGTCAGCTCTCCAGGGGTTATGTCTCATCGAAGGGATATGCAGAAAGTGGATAAATTATGTGCCAAGGAATCCTGATTCCGGCATTTCTGAAATTCTGAGTACTTTGCAACCTCACTGTTCTTAGAGGATAGTTTTCTTGTGCAAGATACATATTTTTAAATTGAGCAATTTAAACTTCAACTGCATGTATCTTAGAATTCCTGCAGCACTTCTGGTACGTAAAACTCATTCCCCATACAATTTTATTACTGTCAATCTGTTGGGAATTCCAGCAAGCATAGGATCCCCTAACCTTGGTAGTGGGGATGTTAGTTCAAAAGGCTGTGTGTGAAATTTTAAGTGTATGGATCCATAAAATGCCTCAGGGTTACCCCATTGTCTGTAGGAAACAGTCCTACAGAGAATACACTGGGACAGGCTAATACTGAGAAGGCAGCTTTCCTGACACTGGATTAATGATTTATTTCATTTTGGAAGTCTCTTCTGAGGAGTGGGGTGGGGGCAAGATAATTCTGAAGAGGATTTAGCAGCATGAGGTCTCTTGTGCAACTAAGCAAATAGCTGGGCAGTCTGGTTACACAGAGTTTCAAAGTACACCAATCATCCAAATCTTTTTTGAGTAAAATAGTAAAATGCTGTTTGTTTCAGTGACATGTAGAATATGATGCATACTTTAAATTTTTTATGTGGAAAAATTATCGGCGGAAGCCATGGACTGTGGGAGTGAGACAGGAATTATTTTCCTCTGTATTTTTTGATGTTACTACAAACTATTTTTTCCCTCCATGTGTTAATGGCAGCACTATGTAACTGGATTTTTTGGAGGCACAGAGCAACTGGTTTGTGTTCAGCAGACTCATGTCTTTCTGGGTCTTGCGTCTCCTAAATAAGGTCAGGGTGATGGGTGTGTGTAGGCTAACAGGGCCATGAGGCATTATTTGGGTAGAATAAAAAGGGGTGTGGGGTAGGGAGAGATTAGGCTGATTATTTTGGCTATGAAATCTGATTTAAAACTAATGTATTGCTTCATAGTCAACAAAGGACTACCATATATCTGAGCTACCTGGATCATCTTTTTCCACCTGATAAGTTTGTTTGGAATTTTAGGATTTTGGTGATTTTTTTTTTTTTTTAATGTTTTAAATATCTGGAAATCCTGGAGATACAATGCATTGCATAGACAGTGTGCCCAGGCAGCTTGGCATGGTCCAGATAGCCATCTCACTGGGCCTGCTCTGCTCAGAGCATCAAAGCATCTGGACGTGTTCTCTCTGAGATGTCCTGTTGAGAAATGCTGCAGCCCAGGCCTACCAACCTGAACTTACATGGATGCTGTCTCAAATTTCCGTATCCCATGAAGCTGGCAGAAATGGTGTATCAGCAGTGCTAAAATGTGGCTGAAAGCTGCGTGCATCTCCCAGGAGCTGTGTTCTAGCATTCCCTCGCTCAGCAGGGGTGTGATGAGGTTTTCATTAATATTAGCTGTCTGGAAGGAGCAGATGGTGCCAAGATCTTGCACCTCCGTGCCAGAATTACGGTTCGGAGCCAGCTGCATCATTTTCATTAGCTCTAGAGTTTCACAGACCTCTTCTAGCCTTCATTTACCTTTGTAAGTGGGATGAGAGTGCCAGCTCAATGAGCTGATGTGTTAAACATGAATAACATGTTGAGTGATTATTCTGAGCATCAGTGCTGACTGATGAGGGAGCACCATGTTTCCAGCCTCTCTTGCTGATGGCATATGTTGCTTTCACCAGTAAAATCCATAGATTCTACAAAACTGGCACTCAAGTTGCCTGGAGAAGGCCGTTACGCAGCAGTGGCAGGAATGTTCAAGGGCTGGATGGCAGGAAAGCCTTTGGAAATTCTACATAACTGCTACCTGGATGATGTGACTCTTGAGAAAAGGTAGCAGAGAAGCGAGAGGTTAGATTGATATTTTGTACTTGTATTTTTGTGTATCAGATTGGTGAATGTTGCATGAACACAGTACTTCATAATACTGAGATAGAACAGAAGCATTTTTAATGCTATGAAGAACGATGATAAAATTAAGATATGTAAATGAAGGTAAAGATACTGTGGTGGACCAGTCAGCTGCAATCCTTACAGATAGTGCAGAGATGGAGAGGGGAAATCAGAGGATCTTGATGCAAATTACTCAATAACTTCTAAAACAGAAATAGCAACTTCAGGTTGCAGTGGTGTGGTAGGTTTCCATAGGCTGATTCAATTAACTCTGCTTAACTTGCTAGGAATGTGTTCAGACACATGACTGAAGATACAGTGTGTGTGGCTTGTACCAATAGCAAATGGAATTTTGAACATTTGGCTTAAGTAATGCAATGTGTCTTTTGCTTCCCAATGCACTCTAATCTGCTTTAAAACACAGATGGGTCATCTCAATACCATAGAGTTACAGACTTTAAATGTCCTGTTGATGGCAAAATAATTTAACTCCAAGAGAAAGGATATCTCCATCTTGGTGTTTACATTCACTTGTCTAACTGTTCAGCTCTGGCACACAACCTCTTTTTTTCAGGCTCTGATCTGCATACAGAAGTCAATGGGAACACTGCTTTCAGCTTGGCAGGCCTATAACCAGTACTGACAGAGATTATTGCTCTTGCTACACTGTAAATTTGGACAAGCTAGCTAAACACTGCAGTCTTTTAAGTGGATGGTTGTGAAAGGTTTTTAAATCTTGTCCTTTGTCCCTTAAGGGCTTTTCTCTGTTTGTTTTTTTTTCCTTGTTGATCCAGTTGGTTTGATGCAAATGCAGTGAAACCATCCAGGAATACAAAAAAAGTATTGGAGAATAACATTCAAAACACTTTAAGAGGACTCAGTAAGATTTCAGCTAGATATAAAGGGGGTCTCATGATAGCAATTCTACCTTTTTTTAAATAACTTTTTTATTATTATTTTGCCTGGATTATGGAGTGTAATTTATTCTTTTTCCTAATAACTGGCAATTAAACTCAAAAGGTGAAATACATCTCACTGAAACGAAGGGCAAAACTCCCACTGTCTTTGGCGGGATCAGGTATTCACCAAAAGTGTACATGGAGAAATACTTTGAAAACAATGATATAAGCTTTGCTTTGTGGTAGTAAAGTTTTTATTAAGCTCACAGCTCTGGCTATTCGCATGATGCATTTAAGTGGTCTTTGCTGCACTGCTGCCTTTCTGAAGGGTATGTATACCTATTTATCAGAGGGGAATTGGCAGCTGTGTGTGCATATTTCTTTCAGTCAATAGATACAAACAGGGCCTCCAGATACCAGCCTGTGTCTGTATGGTGGAGGAAATGTGTCTCTTGTAAGACAAGGAAGTCTCCTTCCAGCCTTTCTTTCTTTTTCCTGGGCCTAAGGAAAGTTTAGTCAGCTCCATCAGATTTCTGCTGCAGTCTTAGCTATTAGGATTGACTGACACCGTGACTTCATTAACCAGGTTGGTCAACGGGTCCAAGTTTCTTGACTGGCTGCTAACTACTCTCCCCAAGCAGAGTTATAATGCTTCACAGTAAGACAGTTACTATGGTAGCCAGTTAAAACCAAACCAAACTCCAGATCAGAAAACCCCCACAAAAGTGTTGTCCAGCCGTATTGCTTCTTGTCTGTCTCTGCCTGCTTGCCAAGACTTCATTAAGAAAATAACTAGTAACTCCAGTAAATTAGAAAAATTTGGGCTGGAAACTTAAAAATATCACTTGTAGGGTGAGAGGAAGGACAGGAGTACCTGAGGCAGGGATTAATAATTATTTTGGTCCAAATGCTCTCATAGCAAAGAGATTCTAGTGTAACTCTGCCACCTTTACCTGCTACAGGGACTGCCAGGGGGCTTATCTGTCCCACAAGTCCCAGCCTGTTTTCTGCTTGCACCTCTTCATTGAGGTCTCAGGAGGAGGGAGGAAGGAAAGAGAATTCATCAGAAATAAATGAAACACAGTCAAGTGGGAACAGTGCAAATGGTGGTTGCTTCTAGGGATATTGCTTGTTACAGGAGTAGAGTAGCCAGTAAAGAGAAAAATAACTGTTTAACAGCAACAAAGCTGAATGCACTAATTTCACCATGGAGGTGTCTTGTACACTGCTCAAGATAGCCTCAGATATGAGAACAGTGTGATGAATGTAAAACATGCCTGTACACGTCCCCTTCTGAAGGGCATTACTTATGCATTTCGGGTGGAGGTTATTTACATGTTACAGCAGTGATCATTGTCCATCACGCTTTGGTTCCAACAGATGAAACTCTCACAAAAACAGCTTCTGCTGGACCTCGCCAAATAACCCAGATAGTTTTGTGGTTGCCTGGTGTGCTGGTGAAAGCAACATTTACTAGTATGCTTTGCACAAACAAAGGAGGGTCCAAAATGGGAGAAGCTTTAGTTTCTTCCAAGGGTATCTCTCCTTCTCAAGTTCAAATGTCAGTAACTTGGAAGTCCTTTGGTAATACAACTTTCTTTGCTTGCTCAACAGAATTAATTGATACTCTACAATAGTGAATATGAATGTGTGGGGTGGTTCCTGGACACTAAATGCCCTATATTGTGCTCACATGCAGGGTAGTGATGTTGGTCCTAGTGCAGTCATGGGACAGAACAATGGATTTCCTTCTCTCCCTGTTATAAGTTGTGTGCCTTGAAAGAAATTCAGGTTTAATACTGATTCGCACTACAGCTGCATGTGGGCTCCTGTGGTATGAGAAAGGAGGGTCTATGGCTTTTGGTCCTTTTTCCATGTAATGGGACATGAAGATTGATTTGGAGAGATTCTTATGGCAGAGGTAGTGCGATCACTGAACATGCACTGGAGCTTTTCTTGTTCAACGATAATAGATTTCCTTCATGAAATCCACTTAAAGAAGTTGTTCTTTAGAGAGGAATATTAACAAAGGATTTTTTTTTTCGTTTTTTTTTGTTCCCAAATCATACTCTCTATAGTGAGCACTGTGGCTGTTAAAGAGATTTCCTGTGTACAGAGGGTGGGATATGTGTGGTAGCTTGACCTCGGCTGGGTGCCAGGTGCCCACCAAAGCCGCTTGATCACTCCCCTTCTGAGCTGGATAGGGGAGAGAAAATATAACAAAAGTCTTGTGGGTTGAGATAAAGAACAGGGAGATCGCTCAGCAATTCCTGTCATGGGCAAAACAGACTTGACTCTTCCCCTCCTCCAGTGTGGGTCAACCCACCACAGTACAGTAACTGTTTTTTCAACTAGTATAATGTTAAAAATCTGCTGTAAGGTTGTACAGAGCTGAAAAATTGTGGTTTTGTGATATAGTCAAGTGGGTAAAACAGTGAAAAAATGCATGTTGTTTTTGCAAGACTTGACATATGCATCCACTTCAGGTTTTGTTAATAATGTTCTTAATTTGCAGTGTGTCATAGGAGGGCAGCATTAGTTATTGTAATGCTGTATTTATGATGCTATCAGTAGCAAAGCTGCAGTATAGTTTTTACCACAGAACAGAACTCAGATTGCTGGGGATTTAACATGAAAGTTCAATAACAGTAATTTAATATGTACTATGTACAGTTAGAATGATAGTTTTTTCTCTTGCTCAGCAGGAAATAAACGTGTTCGATCATTAAGCCTTGCTACCCTGTTCCCCATTCAGAAAATAAACATACATATAGGTCCATATTGTTCCATGGTTTTATTCTATGTAGTTACATTGGTTTTGGTAGTGTGGCACTGATTTATATCAGGAAAGCATCCAGCCCAACTGTCAAAGATAGTATCTTTATATGACCATGAAAGTAACAAAAAAAATGTCATATCAGGATATCAAAAGTATTGACTGTAATTTTTTTTGGCAAAACAGAATCTGGGGGATTGAGGGAAAAGTGTATTTACTTTTCAGTCTTTGACTACTGACTTCTGGTTCAGAACAAGCAGTCAAAGACCAAAATGCAGTAATTTTAAAAAATTTTTCCAAGTGAATTTGTTGCTCATGATATGTTCTGAGTTGACAGCGCTGGAGACTGAAACCTTTTAATTTGGGTGGATTTCAGGATCATCACCCCAAGCCTGATTGTTTCAATTTCTGGGAAAGGACTCCCTTTATTTGTCCCTTATACAGTTCCAGGCATGCTGTTGATGCTCAACAAATAATCATAAATAACAATAAGGTTAAAATAACATGATCTACACAGCTGTCCTGGATGGGGCTTGGGAGGCAAGACCCGCCTCATACTGGGTCCCGGTGCTGCTGCTCTCCTGGCTATTGCTCCTGTACATACTGCCTATGGACTGCAGGAGCAGCTGCTGGCCTCTGGCCTGCTCTGTGGGGGCTTTACAGGGAGTTTCAGCCTGTTCTCTTCTTCTTTGACAGATTTAGGAATTCCCAGCTTGAAAGGATTGATTTCTGCTTGCTGCTAAAAGCAATTCTTAGTTGTCTCTTTGGGGCCAGGCTGCTTCTTCTGCACCTGAAGCAGAATGATTTTTGAGCCAAAACTGCCAGGATTGGTCTATCATTCCCATGGGTATGAAGAGGAGACTGGGTTTCAGAACAAAGGAAAGGGTGCTGAAGCACAAGGTCTGACTTCAGCTGTGCTGCCACCATGGGTAAATGTCCATGTACTTGATGTGAACTAGGAGAAAAGGAACTGGAAGGTTGTGTGGAAAATTTCTCAAGCTCAGTATCACATGACGGATTGAAGCTGTTATGAGTTACAAGAATTTTCCCTTAGACTTAAGCATCAAACCTGGGCTTGCTCAGTTGGTGAGCCAGTGCAAGAACATCACAGAATACTCTGCTCCAGTGAAGTGTCAGCCCAAATGTTGATTCCAGATGTCGCCACAGGAGTAAAGGCTGGTAGCACCTTGCAGGAAACACATCTTGCGGGACTGGTCTGCAAAGTCTTCCCCTTTTCCCCATACAGTAAATCCACTGGATGTAATCAGTGAATGGAGCGGCAGGCTTAAAGTGCTCTATATAGGGGATATTTGTTGATGTTTGGACGTAGATGTGTGACTTTGCTACTAAGAATGATCTTGAGCAAGTCAGTTATACTTGGAAACATGAATTTGACAAAAATGACCAATACAAGATAAGGATGGTGTATGCTAAAATCAGGATGTGGAAGAAATATGAAAAAGCTGAGCCAGGTTTTTGCTCTTTGAAGACAGCGAAACGTCTGTGTAATAAGTTGCCCTTTATACCAGACTAAAAAGAAATCATTCTTTCTTATTGTTGTCAAATTGGCCTGAAGTATCACTGTGAATACGTGTAGCTGTTTCCAGTTGCCTTTAACTGAGCTAGATATTGCATATTTGAGCTCTTTATAAATGAAAAATGAAATTATCATCATTTTTCAGAAGGGTCACAAGGCAGTATAAACAATTCAGCTAAAGTAAAGTATTTATTAATAACTTCTGAAGCACTGTAAAGATTATTTCCTTGTCTCTAGCTAGAAAATGCCAAGTCCCTGCCTCTGCCTCCACAGGAGCAATCTATTGCTGCCTCACAGGCACTTCCTATGGGAAGGCAAAGATCTGTTCCTAGAGCATTCAATATTCAACGTTTGCTGGTTATGAGGACAGTGATTTCTGGTAGTTGTTGGTATCTGGCTATTCATCAATGGCCAGAAAACCAGACATCAAACTTCCAAGTCTGTTAGCAGAACTTGGCCTCATGTGCTGAGTTAATTGATGTTACTGTATTATCAGAGTTGGCATCCTTCAGATAAAATAAGAGAGTGTTTTATTTGACTCGCTCCAATTGCAGCTCCACCTGCAAAGAAATTACTTGTTTCTCTTATATTAATGAAATTTTGGATTTTCCCCACTAATTTCTTGTCTCTGGTCCCCCAACCTCTCACCCATTGCCCTGCCAGCTCAGCATACTTTTGATCAGCAAGAAAAGATTGTATCTGTCTCTAATGCTAAGCTGGTCTGTCGCTTTGCCCTTGTGGGAATGAAAAAATCCAATGGCATTACAAAAGGAACCATGAGGACTTCTAATGTCATCCTGTTCAGCATTCTCCTTCTTAGTAAAACAAGCCTTAATATTCAGGACATTGAATAAGCTGTAGTGAGTGCCAATTTCTTGCTTGTATACTTGTTGCGTTGCCAAAGTCTCTTTGGCTCTCCAACAGGGATGCACAATAGTAGAAATGAGTAAAGTGAAATACCAGATCCAGCTCTGATCAAACTCTGGAGGAGTTTTTATTTAGATTTGAACTTTCTCACACCCATTTCTATGCAATAGTTGCTGATGCTTGATGGCTTGCCACAGCATAAATATTATATGCTGAAATGTGTTTAGCTGTAGAGGATTACCTGGGAAAAAATCCTTTCCAGTTGTAATGTTTTAAAAGGTCTGTTTTAACCCTGACTTCTCTCACCCCTCTTTTCTTGCCTTTTAACACCTGCATGTGAATATAATAAAGTGCAGATTGAAGGTGGTCATTTACAGAGAACGAAGAGCCCTGGTGTTGTAATTGAGATGTTACTGCCTGCCTCTATGGCACATACTAGCTGAATAAAACATGCAGTCAATAAAGTGAAGCAAAACAATAAAACTAAGTCCTTTGGTGCTCTGTTATAGGGTGTTATGCAACATAGAAACCTGCAGTCATAAAATTGAGAATGAGGGAAACCTTGCTCTTTCAAGAACAAAGGCGTTCAAGCATTAAGTTGGAAACAGCACTAAACTTCCATTCTCTTTGCACCTGGAAGCAGTTAGTTTTAAAAGCCATACTGGTTTATACCGTTCTTTTCCAATTTAAATAGGGCCTTCATGTGTTCTTGTTAGATGCTTCTACAGAAACGTGGTTTTAATTAAGGCATGCATTGATCCAAGTCCAAAAGATACATTTATTTCGGAAGATAAATTCATTAGCCATGGGCATAAAAAGCTGGTGTTCTTACTGAGACAATTCCAGCCTTGGGAACCATGTTCTGTATCCTTTTGAAGCGTATGGTATACCATACAGCTCTGTTTTGTATGGTATCAATCAAATATACTGCATCCTTAAGCCACTTGGCATAGTTAATTTTGAGAAATACAGACAAGCTGAAGGAAGAAAATTAAGATGTATAAGCATGGGAGGACAGATGTTTTCAGCTGTCAGATTTCACTAGCATTTATCAGTAATTTATGTGTGATACTTAGTTATGGAAAATAAATCCTAATGAATAATTTATTGAAATATATGACTTTCAGTAAATTGCTCAGACAGTAGCAAGTTTCGTGAATGTCTTTGTAGGTATTTCTGGATTAAAAATATTTTTTTCAATACTTCTTGAGATGTAAATGAATAGAAGTCCTGGGGATATGGTGTATTTCTCATCAGACGGGAATAACTCACTCCCTATGCTTAGAAGTTGACAAATGTATAGTATTAAAGTCTGTTCCCCCCAAATATTATCCCATGTGTATTCCCGAAACTTCTGGGAGAACATGAAAAACATAAAAATGACTATGACCGTCTATTTACAGTGGTAAATGATTAAAATGTTGGTACAGTTTGTGTAACTATATACAGGGAAAAGTTGCAAAACTATAATGTGAATATTTAGGAAAAGTCAGGAGTTAGGTAACATTTTCTGCCTTGCTTTTTCCCTCTTCTACTTTAGATAAAATTTGGACTAATATGCCAGTTTCTGAAAATGTATTAATGTGTATGCTTATAGATGCTAAGAATGGTGCACCATTTTCTGACAACCACTTTGGTAAAGTCTGGCCTTTTTGTATGAACTCAGGCTTGAAATGATTTTAGTCAAACATATTCTTGACTATCTTCATTCACAAGAAAGGCCCCATCTGACTCCTGACCACTTTCATGCTTGATGTTTTTTATGGACCTCGTTTAAAGTCAGGGCAGATGACTGATGTGCTTTGATATCAATGAACTTTGAACATGGCACTGCAGGTTCAAACGCTTGCAGGCCTGGGTCATTAGTGTGACATCTGCTTTCTATGGGGCTACAGGATAGACCTTATTGTACCACTTAAAGAGACTTGGACTGCATGATCAGAAATACTTCTCAGTGACATATATCTCTTCTTCAATTATATTGTACTAAGCTAAAAGAAAGAGTGCTTTTCTGCTTTATTACTGCTAGTATTGTGTGACTAGACCTCATTATTTGCACATTTTCTTGATATGGAGTTAAATAGTTAGCGTCGCTTGTGCTTTCTCACTCTATATAAAACTATTGGACATTGTATATTTCCTAAATCTGAAAAATTTGACAGTTTAGCATGAAGATTTTAGTCATGAAACACTGAAGAGAAAAATTAACCTTACTGTATCTTTTCACTGGGTATCTGTGAACATAACCACTGAAAATATTGACAGCCTGTGTGAAGTGAATAAATTTATCGCAAATTGGTTTGTTTCAATGGTAGGATTGCTACAGAAACTTCTAACATATCCTATAGTTACCTCTTCTGTTTTCTACTCCACTTTAGGGAAAGCTTAGGATGAAATAAACTGGCAGTTTGACAAAGCTACTAAATATGTGTTGAAGAAGTCTCTGCTGTACTGTGTGTCTTTGAATATTGATTATTTAAAACACAGTAAAAATATGAGCTAAGGTGATCAGATGAACTGTATTTACCTTCAGAATGGGATTTTATTAGAAAAACCATTTACTTCAGCTGCTCAAAATTCTGTTTGATATTTTTTTCTTTTTGAAAAGCAGAATGTTTTCTTTGTGCAATATAAGTTTGTACTTGCTTCATTAAATTTAATTTCTTCATATGTAAATGCCAGTTTATGGTTTTTGAGAGGTGAGGAGTCTAAGGAGGGTGCTGTGGTTGTGGAAGTGGGTTTACAGGCATCAAATTATGCTTTTTTCTCCTCAACATTTGCTTACTTCCAGTTTTATGAATTCAACGAATTGTTACAAAGCTTTGAGGTGATCAAACAAACCAAAATTTTCTGGTGGTATGTTTTTACTATTAGAAAGGGCTCCCGAAATAATAGAGACATACTCCCCCCACCCCATCCACAAAAAAAAAATGATCAGAAAATCCATGCTTGCATCCATCACTAGGGAAAGATGTAGTGGAGAAGGAGGGAGAGGCAAGAGTGATTTTTCTCAAAAGCTTTTTGATCTATTAACGTTGATTAAGCACACAGCCTTCAATCTGATGACATTAAGTTTTTGTGTCACTTTTCTTGCTGGCTCATCTGATGATTTTTGTCATCAGGAGAAAAATTTTGTCAGGACACTGAAAGAAAGCTAAGATTCCACTTAGGAGATGTTTTCCATGCTGTCCCATTATTTATGTCATAAGTCCTTTTTGTTCTGAATCAGTTTGGCATTTACCATAAAAGGACCTTGGTCTGTGATCAGAGGTCCTGCCTGTTACTCTGATTTCCAGAGAAGAAAACTAGATAAAGAGTTTGGGTCCTCCTGGACACATTTAGATCAGAAAACGTCTCAGGGCAATGCCAGCTTTGATTTGAAGAATTGTGGGTTACTTTTTCTATTTCAGGCAAATACTTACGAAAACAACTGCAAATACATGAAGTAAGTTTGTGGCCTCTTAAATGACTGTAATACAACTCAGCTCTCAGGCTCTGGCTTTCTGCCTCCAGCGTTGCTTTTGAAGTACTAGACAAGAGGGGCTCTGTTAGAGGTGAACCTTCCTGAGTAGTTCTAACACTTGGAAGTTTACTCCTTTTCTAGTCAATCGTTAGAGTTTTTAATGTTCAAGTGACTTTTCATGCTGGAAATTGGTCCCTCAATTAGTATAGATACAAATTAACATACTACAGAAAATGTCCATTTATGTTAAACATTGAACACACAGCTAGTCACTGAGCATGTAAACGAATGTTATAAAGATGAACTATGAACTATAAGATGCTATGTAAAATGTAAAATCAAAGAATTTGGATGGCTTTCCAAGATTTATTTTTAAGAATTCAACAGACAATTTACAGATTATTAGAGAAGGATTTTATAGACTAAACAGTAGCTGTTCATGAACATAAATGCCAGCATACAGATTTACTGTGGTGAGCTACAGCATTTCTTCCTTGGAGAAATACACAGCCTCCTTCAACATCCTCCAGTAAAATAAGCATTTTTAAAGGACTGAAGTTACACTATAATTTATAGTTATCATTTTAAGCACTGAATTTTCAGACCATTTCCCTCTGTTTTCTCACTGGTGAGGAATGTTCAAGGACTGTAATCAGCATGTCTCCTATTACAAAGTTAAACTCCAGAAACATTTAACAAGGTGAAACTTCTAAAATTAGCCTGATTCCTCCAGCCCACATATCACACACCTGTGGGAGAATGTGGCCATGTACAGTGTACTCTACACTTTCTTTCCTCATTACAAATCAAAACACTCTAACCTAGCATACAAAACGAAGCATTGCCCGTTTTCATTAAGTCTAAAGACCAATTACTTCCAGATGTAAAGCATTCCGCTTATCCTTCTTGAAGCTGGAAAGGGTATTTTTCTGTACCTGTGCCTGGCTTTTAGCGTGTGAACTCTTTCTTCTAACATATATTTGTCATATTGGAAAACTGCCTATTGCATAATGCACCCCTGAAGGTTTGTTGCTTCAGTTGTGCAGCTGCTGCAGAGTAAAGGCATGTCTAAATGTGAAGAGTTCAGCAAGTTCAAAGTTTTAATGTTCTATAACATGCTTTCAAGATCAATTTGATCAATATGTGCTCACTTTCCATACTTACAGTGTACTACCTGACCAGTGCTTGCAAAACTTGGGGCTACAAACCCCTAGTTGTCAATAATTGCTTTCAAGAGGTATATGACAGTTATAACAAGCCTGAGAAAAAGAAAATGTTGTTATATGATATGGGGTCTTTGTTGCAGCTAGAAAAAAAATATAGATTTTCACAAATGGGTAGAGAACCACTGACTCAGATAAGTTGATTTCAAAGTAAGGATCAGCTTTATCCTGAACCATTTTTGGATGTTTATGAATCCAGCTTATTTCTTAGAAATGACATGTTTTACTGGTGGCTTTGCAGTTTTTTAGCTGGTCTGTCGGTGGGAGCTTCTTTGTGAGCAAAGATTATCTCCCAGGAATCACTGCAGTTGAAACATTCTGGGGTACAGGCAGTAAGTCTGTAGTAGTAGCTAACAAAAATGACCATATCGCTTCATGCACTGATGGTTTCTGTCACAATTACTTTAGTGGTTTTTTAAGCATTGATGTGATAGAAGGAGCGGATCCTTTAGTCAGTTAAATATGTGTGGATTTGAATAATCTGATTGACTGCCAGTTGACAGTAAATTTATCTCTGCTAAAGAGTCCAAAGAAGCTGATTTTTAGCTGTAGTCCTTCCAACACAAGAGGAAGAGAGAATGCTGGTCTTATCGTGAAATGGGCACTGGATGTGACTTGGCAGCTCTCAGAAAATCTTACTAGCTCCACTGCTGATAGACTAAGCAGCAGCGCACAATCTATTGCTGCTGCTACTACTGAAATTTTATGCTTGTGTTGGTCTGCACAACAGTAGAAATTGATTTTGATCCTAACGTTAATAAAGGGGAACAGAATTGGAAGTGTATGGGTAAACTCAGCAGCAGCTGGTCTTGGGCATAAATTTCACAGCAGAATTTTCCAGGGTTAGTGACTACTTCTCTGATGTGTGTTGGTGTCATGACTAACACTAAGGGGTGGCAATCTGTGCCCGAGGCTCCTAAGTGCCATGGTAAGACAAATGACTGTTCAATTGCCCTTACTGCTGCAAGCTTTGTGATATATCTGAGTACATAAGTTTTATAAAAATTATTTACACTACATCCTTGCTTTCCTTGTATTTCAGGATAGTAGTTAACCGAGATAGAGAAATAGGCTAGTGAACAGCCAAGGGACATGAAATAGTCACTGTATTGCTGGCAGACTTTGAAATGAAAATGCCATGTAAAATTCTTTTTCCCTATTTTTCTTTAACTAAGAATAATAAAAGAAAGAGTGTTTAAAGCATAAGTCAAGTTGAAAATTATAATTATTTTTGTTGGAACATGATGGAAAATAGAAAATCAGGGACAGACAAGTCACGTCATTCTTCGGTATAGACCTGGCATATGAAGTTCACTGCTTGGATTGCTGCCTTTGCAGATGTAAAATCCCTTAAAATGTTATTATTTTTTTTAAGTGATTCATTTGGCACAGTGAAGTAGAAGGAACAGAAGAGAATACAGTTTTTCAAGTCTGCTGTATGCATAGTTTGGAGATAGTAATCTACAAATATTTCCAGTGAAAATTTTTGTTACATTGCTTTGGGTCTTGTAAAAGGTGAGGATTTTATAGCATTTTCCAGCTATCTGTTCTCCAGTGGACATAAAATGCAAGGACTACAGGAAAACCTTCTCATGAAAAGTTACTTGTTGCCACTGAGACACTGACTATTAGTAAATTAAAACAAACATTCTTTATATAATTTATGATTTGACTGCTTACAAAGCTGGAGTGTGGTGCTTGTGAAAGGACTTTAATATTTATTTATTTTCCTTAGCTTGCATGGCTTGCAATGAGAAAGGCTTCATGTTAATCATATGTAAAAGGAAATGCAGGCTATTCATGAGAAATACCAGGGGGAACATTTTCCACTGTTACTGTAATACAGTAAATTGGGAATATCCAAGTTGTCATTTGTTAGGAGCCGTTCTTGCTACCCTCTGACTGTTGCTGAACATTCATACCCAGTGGTGCCCATGAAAAGTGGAATCAAAAGTAACCAGTTGGGAAACAATTAGATGAGGAGGAGATCAATGATGATGAAGATGTCTTGGGAGTAAATTCCATCTGCACGGTGCTCTTCAAGAGCTGTTGACTGCATACAGTGTATTAGCATGTTAAAATGCCTATGAGAGAAGTCTTAGAGCAGGAAACTGGCTTGCTGATAGCTACATGAACCATATAAAGGTTGTGAGGGCCCAAGCACTGTGCCCCTGCACAGCTGGTGTTGGATGCCATTGCTCAGAAATCTTCATGCTACTTTTGAGCAACAAGCGAGTCTCTATTTTGAATATGAATGAGTGAAGTCAACTGCCCCTTAATTTATACACATTGCCAGAGACTGTCCCAGGGTTTGGAATTAAATACTCCAGCACAAATCTCTTTAAACCTCTCCTAAATAAGAAATTATGCTAAAGCTCTTTAGTAAGGAGGTTCTCCCCCCTGTTGAAATAAAAATCAATTATGTTTGCTCTGCTGTGAACAATGTCGCTCTGTAGCCTTGCTTTCTAATTGGGTAATGCCTTAATGACCTGCTGGGAGGCTATGATGCATTGCTTTGGACCCTCACTGCAGGCTTTTAGACTACCAGTCAGATGTCAATGAAGCTTGACTCAATAGGGGTTCTTTTTCTAAAATTCCATTATTCATCAGGGTTTATGCACTAAAATGATCACAAAATAAAACCTTCACATCAAGCAGAGTTAAATAGAATTATGGATGCTTTACTTCATTGTTAGACTCTGAGATTGTCACTGGATTAAAATTAGGTTCTTTTTTATTTGTTAAATTTGATGAAAACATTTTCTTCAATTTGGGTTTTTTTGTTAAGAAGCATTGAAAGAAGCAACTTTAAAGGTGTTGGTTTTATTTTAATTTTTTTAATGAGGAGATGTATATCTATTTAAAATTAATTTTATCTATTACTCTTTATTTTAAACCATGAAATGGTTTAAAGAATAATATTCACAGTCAGTGAGTGATAACTATGAGACCGCTTATTTCACTTCATAGGTTTATTGAAATATTCTGGTTTTCTATCAGAATTGAGATAAATAGGATAAAAATCCTACATTTGCATTATGTTTTCTTTCTAATGTCCAATAGAGACCTGTAAAGTGGAATTTTAAAAACTCTTATTAGCTGTTTTACAAATGTAGTGCCTGAGTTCTGGAGGACTTCTCTTCCAGAGCAACAAGGACCATCATTTCCTTTGCATGGAGAAGATGCTTTCCATAATGAGAGCCTAAGGATATGTAACTATAAGAAAGGTAAATTTAAGCTGGGAAAGCATCTTTCCTATTTAATGCATACATACACACACACAAATACCCGTATTCAATTTGAAAAGTAAAAAGAAATGACAAATGTATGTTTTTATAACAGCCTCAAGAAAAGTTTTATAGCCATTTAAACACAAGTAATTTTGTTATGTAGTAACAAATTAGGAGTTACCAGGGCAACTTCATATATTAGTTTATTCATACTACCTCTGGAACACATACCACCTCCTTAATGTGACTGACTGATGTGTTGTGTCAAATACATGTGTTTTGAAATTCAAAAGGAAGTTAGTCATATGATTACAGTAAAATGGCACTTTCCCTCAAGTTTATAAAGGTTAGTGAAGCTTACAAAAATACAATTACAAAGAAGTGAAATGTATAAATAAGTGAAAAGTTTATTTGGCTTAACTCTCAGGCCCCGATGTTCTGGAAAATTCTCTAAATCTTAAGTTTTAACTTTCTGGTTTCAGACTAAGGCCACAATTAGTGTATCTTAGGGTCCACATCAATGAAATACTAATTTTTTGTCAGAATCCTCCCTTTTCAGAAGTGATAAGAGATTTTCTGTAGCTGCTTCACCTTCATCTCTCACATTGAACATTGCATTTTTAGTGATCCAGCTCTTGCTCTTAGAACTTCCATGTTCTCTATCTCCTGATTAATACTATCACCTTTACTGTTAACAAATTTTAGTGCTACACTTTGTCTAACTGTCTAACATATAGGTATCATTTGTCATCTATCATTAGCAATATATAGGATCTTCTCATCTTACTGGTTATCTATCACAGAGGAAAATGAACTGATGTTTTCTTTTACACATGAAGGAGATTGGCACAATTTTTTCCTAAAGCCTTCAAAAGCTGCATTAAGACCAGTCTCCCAATCATTCAGACAATACATCTTAGTCCAGCATTTAAATAATTTTTTCACATTTACAAAGGTTTCATCAACATTTGTCTCTTCAATTGCAAGCTAGGTCATGAAAGGTGTCCTAACTACAGTTTCCTTATATTTGCTAGCAACTTCTTTAAAAGCCCATTTTCTCCTCTGTTGTTCATTATTTAAGCAGTTTGCTGAAACAGGCTATGTGTTAAATTGTCTCCAGGAATGAGCACCCACCACAGTTACAACTGACTACACAGGTTTCTCAAAACAACGTTATTCAGCCTCCAGATCCGATCTGCCTCTGTGCACAATTAGAATGATAAGTGTTGAAATCTCTGAAGTTTGCAGTATCTTAATATGAAAAGCCTGTAATCCTTGAAAAATATATTGCACCTTGTCAAGAACAAAGCATATTTAGAATAATTGGAGACTTCATAGTTTAATATTGATCAATTACTTAAGGTGCGAGCATGAGCTGGTGATTTGGAATGCTGCAGGCTCACCAAATGCTGGTTTTAGGAATTTAGAGAGGCTTGTTATGGATTCAGCCGTCATGTTTGATCTGTAAATGCGAAAAAGCTGGTCTGTTTTATAACACCATGCCCTCACCCCTATCGTGCAAGAACCATTCTCTGCACATCTAATTCTAATCACTAAAGTAAATAAACTTGAACTTGGAATACTCTCAAGAGCACTTGCTCATGTTTTCATAAACACTTAGGAAAGGACCCAAGTTTCTGGTAGCTAATATTAAAGCCTCAGCTGAAATACTCGTTCTGGCTGTCCCAAACTAGATTTTCTTCCAGTATGCACTTGGAGAATTAGGGGACTCTGGAAGGTGACATGACACTCCACAGGAAACCATAAAGTCTTTTGGCCCTGAAATACAGGACTGCAAAACTCATTAAATTTACTTTATTCATAGCCTTTCTGGACATATCTTTTTTACTTCCCTCTTCTCCCCCTGCACTCTGTCTCCCCCTGAATACTTCTGTAGATCTATTTGGTTGTTAGGCTTAAACAGTTGCGTTTCAATGTTATTTTACGCATGACAGGAGAAAAGCCTGGGTTTTATTTTAAAAGGCACAAAATAACTGCAAAAATCAATATACAAATGATATGATTGCCTGATATATTCAACTACAGTTTTAATGATTATGGAAAACTAGTGGGCCACCTCACAGTGCAGACCTATCTGCTCCCCAGGGAATGAAAGGTTACATTTAACTTTGATGAGCATAGGATTTTATGGAAGGGTACTATCTTTCTAATGGGTGAATTACTGGCATCTGTTTGACAAAGCTAGGGTTAAGACTCGGGGTTGGATCAAATTGAAATAGGGAGATTTTTGCTTCTTTCAATACTTTTTGGTTGTTGTCTTCTTAAATATCACAAAATGTCTTTTTTAATGTTTGAGGATCTATCTTCTGAAACTTACCCCAGTGTATGAGATTTGTCCAAGCTTATTCAGTACTGAAATTCCTAAAATACTGCTTGTTATCAAAGTCTTGTGCTGTTCCCTTTGCAAGGAGTTGGGTCACCCTGAAGGATTTGGTGCTTAACTTACCCTACCTGAAGAGATATATTTATAATTTAGGCAGCTTTTTCTCTAACTATGGGGCAGCACTTTTTAGTTTTCAAAGAAAAAAAATATAAAGTTTTAATCAGAAACCAGTTCAATTCTAACTTAATTTTGAATATTCTCTCTATATTTCTCTCTTACAGTATAGTAAAAAGAAAAATAGGAAAGTAAGTGTTAGTTCAAATCCAGTCATATCTGTAGAAGAAAGCACATAACAGTGGGTTGTACTGAAGACAATATCTTTTGTTGATCCTCAAAGCTAGAATTATCTTGTTTTACACTGATATGCATGTACCTGTGGGCTCTCACATTCTCTGTGAGAGTGGAACTCCTGGTTTCCCTCTCTGAGAAAGCAAGCCAGCAAATTTCTGGTATAATAGATGTTCAGCTGTAACGTTTGGCTGCTACACTTACCAAAGGTGATTGATGAGAGCTACAGAAATAAAGAACTGCTGTTGATTTTCAGCTTTTACATGGCTTCCATCCCTTTTTTTCATAGTCTGACCTGGAAAAAAACTTTAGAGAAAAGTATCTTTAAGTGGCAACTTCTTCTTTTCTGATCTGTTTTTACATGTTGTAGAAACTGAGGTTTAGGAGTTAATTAGTAGCATGTGGTTTTCCAGATTTGCAGCATAAGCCATAATCAAACTCCTTGGATGGCTGAAGTGTCAAAGATTGTCTTCCCTATGGCCTAACTGCTGCACTCTCTGCCCCCTGCTGATGTCCACAGGGCTCCTAAGTGCACTGCCGGTGAACATCAGGATTGTATTACAGCAAGACCCCCCATGGTGAGTCTCATTATTCTAGACTGAAAATTTTGGATGTAGTCAAGATGTCTATGATGTCTCATCCATTTGTTTTCAGATTTATATTAGGATTTCAGCTGATAATTTTGCAGGCTTCTGCAAACTTCTCTGATGTCTTAAAAACATGGTCTTCCTCTTGTGGTAGACTTGACTTTGATAGTACTGTTCTGGCTTGAAGCTGAATTACAACTTCTTTTCGTCTTTACTTTGCTTTTAGAAATGTTAACCTTATTAGAATATGACTCCAAAGGATTTTGGTACGTTTTCAATTAGTAATTGTAATGAATAGTTTACACATGGCATCATAGCTTTTTCCAGGCCAACACTGTACTATGTGAGGTCATATTAAAAACACTAAGCTGAATTCATAGTTACTATGTTAACTTATAAAAGAACATTTATAGAAAAATAATACTTTACTATTAGAGTGCTGGCATTAGCTGTGTCTCAGATGCAGAATTTGGTTTTGCAGCCTCCCTACTGGTAAAACTATTGTCAAAATTAGTTTGCTGCAAGATTTTTTTCTATGATAAGATTATCTAATATCACATGAAAGTGACTGGGATGTCTCTGTCTTTGTACTAACACAAGAGATATTAATTCCTGCCCTGACCAAGAAACCATTGTAAAGAAATGTAAGTTCAATAATTCAATGAGCTTGCTGCTGTGTCCTTCCTGGTTTTTTTCAATTCATCTTGCAAATTGCTCTCTTTTATTGCTTTTAATTTCAGGAACTGTTTGTGATTTGATAGTATTTTCTGATGTTCACCATGAGATGTCCTGTGCTATGACTACATTAGCAAATAGATCAGCAAAATAGGGGCAGGTTCGTTGAGTAAAGAAGTTGGTGCTGAGGTTTCTGCATCCACATCTCATGTTCTCTGGAGATTTTTCTTCAGAATAGGTTCAGCCTGGTCTCCTGGACTAAATTTCCATATCACAAACACGGTATAAAGCTGTCTAAGGGAGCAGCTATTGATTCAAACCCTTATGTCCCTGTAAGTTGGTTAACACCTGAAAATGTTAATCAAGTTACAGTCCTCTCTGAAAGCAGAGAGAATGACTCTGTCAATGCAGCCAGCATGGGCTGACTGGATTCAGGTGTGGACCGTCCTCAGAGCTGCCCTGCTGCTGCAACCTAAAATACCCATATAGGCACAGGTCAGCTGGCTCTGATTTCTCATAAGGAAAGACTTCTGAATTCCTGAAAGCTAGATCTCTGTAAGATATCTCAAATGGAACTGTCAAAATGCTACTCATTTTGGAAAGTGTAGAACACAGTAAATAAATGATAGATGTTTTAACGATGTTGGTGCATAGAAGTAGTTTCACTGCCACTAAAAGGAGTATTCTGAAACAGACTGGATAAAAGATTTTCAAGTAAAGAGATTTCACTGAGAAATGAAGAGACTTAAAAATTTGGGGTAAATTCAGGGAATTATTTCAGCCAAAATTGAGAAGTAGGATAACATTTTAACGTATCAAAACATGGCATTGTATAGATGGAATGAAATCAGATTTTTTTTTGTTTTTTACTGTTTCAAAATATTTCCTTTTGGGTTGGAAGATGTAGCTGACTTTTTTTTTTTTTTAATTCTGCCCAGCAGCCACAAACACTTCTGCTTCAGATCAATATTTTCCTGGTTTTTTGGTTTTTGGGTTTTTTTTTCCCTAAACCACAAAATGGGAAAATCAATTCATTCACTTGTTGTTTCTTATATGTTTAATTGGCTTCAGATGTCAGATCTGAAATTCTGGTTTTCTCCAGGGTAAGGTTGTGTCAAAAATTTCTGTGAGACAGTTTTGGTAAGTCAAAGCATTACATAAATAAAAGGCACAGAGCTCAAAGCATCACTGCTTCACTGTTTCCATTGTCAGCCATAGACTGCTATACTGTAAAAGGATTCTTGTGCTGTGCTTGTGGTTCCAGCCCAAGTGTGTTTCAGATAGTTGACAGAACATGGAGAGAAACGAAGTAAAAGCACATGTTATTCTGGTATAGTTCTTGCTCCATCTGAACCAGTTCACTCACTTACTGGCAATGTGAATGTGAGATGATGAGGTCTTGTGGTCATGCATGAGCAGACACTCAAGGGGGCAAATGAAACACAGGGCTCTGCTAAATGAGCTTGGGTGGCAATGTGAAGCCCCACCATCCTTGGTTATTTACTCTGTGCTGTCCTTTCCTGCCACTGTAGGCACTCCTTGCCGCTGCATTGAAGAAGGGGAGACATATGCCTGTTGTCTGCAGTTCAGCCTGGTGTCCAAGTGCAACCCACTTTCTTTGGCAGTTTAAGCTAAAATGTCAGTTCTGAGGAGAAACCCATCTCATCCTGCTATATGGCTCTGAAGGCTGACACAGAGCAGAACAGGGTTCAGCTGCTGATTGCTTTCTCAGGAGCCTGGCAGAGCTCTGATATAGGCAGGCTTAATTCAAGCATATGAGTGCATCATTTTGCATCTGCAGTGTCTCTTTAAGGTATGTATTTTGAAGAGCTGTTATAATATTAGGTACAACATATTAGAATGTTTAGAAAAGAGCCACTCCTATGCTGGTATCTTGAAATCCCTGAACTGGAAATCAAACTAAGAGTAAATTCTCCCTGGTCCTTTAATATCCTTTTACACTTCCAACAAGCTCCATTGTTAGAGGATATTAAAGTGCTTTGCTGGAGGGATGCTTCCTTTCTGAGGTAGTACACAGAGATCTGGGTTTGAGAAAGCTGACTGATTTGTCCAATATCACAGCTTGATGGCAAAATTTAGCTCTCAACCATGGGTCCAGCCAGTAGTTATCACTGCCTGTCTTAGGGATTAGTCGATTTAAGTAAAGTATAATAAAGCTGCATTATTTGTATGAGCTAATAATTCTGAACTACCCTGGGGTAGCAGGCAAATCTGCAGCCAACAAACAAAAAAGCAGAGGAAAAACTCCTGCCACTATTTTGCATGTGAATAGACATGGCAAACTGCACCAGATCAATGAAAGGAGTAAACCAATCTGTGGCACATCTTTACCATGCAATCCTGTTTGACACAGTCGGTGCTCCTCATTTTTGTGGGAGCTGTTCCTGGATTTCATCTGTCTAGGAGGAGAGAGAAATGCTCCGCCCTAGGGAGAACAATTGAGGGGAAAAAAGTGTTTTTTAAAATCCCCAATAAAAGCCTCCCTGCTTTATCTAGAGCTCATTAGAGAGTTTAAAGAAAACCCAATGTCGTGTTTAAATGCTTTTTCCCCCTCAGTTTTATCGATAGTTAAATGGCACCCAGGTTGTGGCTGTCTCAGCCATCAAAAGCTAAGAAAGGAGGTTAAAAGACCCCAGGGATCCTTCACATTAATTACTACCACTGTCAGTTGGTGTGAAACCATGTTTGGGCCTTTTAGAAAGGAAGAGAGTGTAATTTGTGCTTTCAGTTTGGGCTGAAACAAATCCTGCACATACTGATGGTATATACTCACATGTAAAAAAGACTAATTTGTTTCCACTGAATTCTCGCAGTTAATCTGGAAAAAAATTATGGGAAACCCCCTCACCCTACCCCAGTAATTCCAAGTGAATTTTAGCAAGCTGAATTGGCAGAGTCTGTAAAAACTGGCTTGAATTAATTGGAAGCCTAATCCACGGAAATTAGCTAAAAAATGCATTATTCACTCCAGTGTAGCAGCAGGGAGGAGAAATGAAAGAAGCAGAGGAAAAGCAGAAGCAGCACCTAAGGCAAAGGGCTGTCATTTGAATTTCATAATCGAGGGTGAGACAAAGACACCTCTTTGTCCAAGTAAACTACCTTCTGAAAGGG
>JANHGB010043532.1:19949-94443 GCA_026283785.1 Coracopsis vasa | reverse complement strand
GTTTTGTATCTTCACTTCAGATAGAGAGCTGTGGGAAATGCACAAGGGGAGAAACAAAGAGTACCCAAAGGGATGATTACAGACCTTCCACCTATGTGCTCAATCACAGGAAAGGCCACAGATGTGGCTCTTACTGCACTGTCTCTGGAGTCCATGTGAAAAGCACCTATCATTCCAAGGACATCCACACAGCAGTCTGCCATCCCTAATGCCACTCTCCTCCACCTCACCTATACAGTGCCTTCAAATCTTACTCCAGCTCCTTCTACATGTTAAGAGGGAATAAGAGTAGGGCTGATCATTACCTAGCTTGCATTACTCTACATCTTCAAAGAGAATAATCCATCATTCTGTTTTTCTCTTAGGTTATCCATGCTTAGCCCCAATCTTCTTGCTTCTGATGGAAATGTGAATATAATTGTTGTGAAAATGGCCCACCAAAACCCAACTGGGATACGTGTTAGTGAGCCAAGGCTTACCTTCTGCACAGCCTGGAAAGTCTTGAGCACCATCAATGACATGGCCATAATGCCAGTTAGAGGAGACAGGAACTGCCATGCACTTCTGGGGTGTTTCACAATGATCACCTCCAAGCAGAGCCTTTCTTTGCAGAGACCTCAGTGCCTGTACCAATTGGAAGATGACCTGGTAAGAAACTTAACTGAAGAATTCTTACTGACACCTTTCTTTCTATATCCTTTTTCCCAATATCAGTTAAATCTTCAGGGGAAGTAGAACACTTTCTTTAGAACGATCTACTCAGTAGCAGTTCAAGCCCTCAGTCTCTTTGTAGCCACCACTATCATATCATTTCTATGCTGTACTTACAAAAAAGAACTACTAATGGTTTCTGATTACACCAACAAAGGAGAAGAAACATTTATAAACGGATGCAATTTCTTTTTCAGGATGAAATATGGTTCTAGACATATATAATTCCAAACTATTATAAATTCTCCCAGGTAACATTTAGAGGGGGATGACTTTGCCTGGTGCCAGTTCTCAATTGTGAGATGTCTTCACAGGCTTACAGTGCATTAACTTTTCTTTTTCTTTTTCCAGAAATATAGTTTTCTTTTAGGTGAAACTAACCCTGACTCAGAGAGCAGCATCTCTGCTGCTCAGACTTGCCAAATCACATTTCTTTTGTAAACTCAGAAGTCACATGTAATCTCCTTCTGTATCCAATTTTCCTTTCCCTTGTTATCCTCCTTAGTAAAGCTTTAACAGATAAATCTTTCAGTCTTTGCGCTGTTTGACATTCACAAGGCAGTGACAGCAGTCCTTCAGTCTGGACTTCATGTGAAGTTCAAGTCAAAAGTAAATGCACCAGTAAGTTTGCCTCACCTGAGGGGTAATAATTTTGGGGGGTGGAATGGTCTTTCTCATGTTTTTTCTCTTTTGCTTGATCTCTTGTTCTGAGATATCACAGATCCCAGGGGCCCCACTTGAACGTGAAGCTTGGAGTTTTGCACCCTCACTGTGATACTAAATATGGCAAGAAGTGCTAAAGGAAGAGTCAGCTTAAAACTGTGCAGAAGTAATTCAGCAAAGAAAGCTAACATTATTCAGGTTGTGCTTTGTACAAAGACCCTTTATAGGCAGGATGTCATTATTACCAACGCTTTCCTCTTACTCGGATATCTGCAGTGCATCTCTTCTGCACGCTAAGACACATTTTTTATATATGCAGGAAGTGGAGAGGTTCCTGAGCTGTTTGCTCACATCTTTGTATACTTCCCTGACAAACATCTTGATGTGTCCTTTGTCTTTTTTAATTGACCCACCTGTGGAATGCAAAGGCTTTGAGCCACTGCATGATGTAGAAAATAATAAGAGAAAGAGAATTGATCAACATGAAGTATGCAAGAGTCTGAACAAAAGCAGGAGGTGGAATGTGGGTGTTTAAGGTGGGAATGCAAACAGAGTCTGAGGAAGAGTAAAAAATGTCAGCTTTTTGCACTTGGAAGAGAAGCTAAAGAAACCACATGAGAAGCAGTAAGGAGAGAAAGGGGCCAGAGTTAGGAGAAGGTTAGATGTGGATGGAACTGTGCCTGAAGATTTGGGAAGAGTTGTCCTCTTGTACAAGAAGCAGACAGAGCCTTGGCAAAGCCAAGGAACAATGTGGTGAAATCCCATGGTAGCAGAACTTCAGGATACGTGCTGCTCCTACTCTGAAGCTGCCTCCTGCATGTCTCTCAGGACCCTTATGGTGAGCAAAGTGGTCCCACTGCCACCATTCTGCTGATTCACAAGAAGACAGGGCTATAGTTCTGTTTTCCTCAGGTCTGTTTTGGCTGCCCTGCCTTGCAAAGGGACAGAGAAGTGGTTTGCCCTGGGAGAATAACAGCATCTTGGTAGTGTTCCTTTCTGTCTTTCATTCAGTCACTAACTCTGCTTACTTAAATGACCTTGTAGGTAGATGGAGCAAGGTTTTTTAACTGAAAACAACTCACTAAGCTGTGTGTCCTGGGTGGTAAGAACAAAAAATACCCACTGATATTTTTCACTGCCACATAAATAATGTAAAATTGCTCTTTAAGAGAGGAAGAACTGGAGAGGGAGCATGTATGAATAATCTTCTTCAACAAAACTGGCCTTTGCACATTGCCAAAGATAGGAAGGGGATCTTCCAAAAGGGTTCAAATGAGTCGTCCTGACAGGAAAAGTAAATGCAATTGTTGTAATGAGTAATTGAGCCGGGATCCAACTGCAATTGTTTAGAGAAATGACAAGGAAACCAGTTTGAATGAGGTGAAGGTTTTATAAAGTGACACAATGGTCCTTATCATTCAGGATGTTATCATCAGTCAGGGAAATAGCAATCTCTTTCATACTCTTCTCATAAAGACTCTGAGGTTATGATTGTGTTGGTCGGATGATTATCTAAGGAACAACAGTCAAGATTCCTTTTCCTCTCTAAGACTCAATTAGTACAGGAATGCTCTTGGCAACTTTATCAGATGTTTGTGAAAACATAAATAATAAAAAAGTCCTAACTTACTTGTGTCCATTCTAGATAGATAGAGTCTCAGCATGCTTTGATATACACTCAGAATAGCTGACTTCTTATAACTCCTTATCCCAAGCCTTTGATCATGTAACTCTGATACTGTCTGGAAGCATCAAAATGGCAATGCTCATCATTTTCTTCCCTGTGTCCTCAACTACCGTTATCCACCATCCAGAGTGAGTTACATTTTCAACTACTGACAACAGTCCCCATCAGTCAGCATGAACTTGCTAACAAGGAATCCCAAAACTCCTAATTCACAACCAGTCATCTTAGAGAGCATGCAGAAATGCTTCTGATAAATTAGATAAACACTTTATGGTACCTTAACACAAGACAAGTCAATAAATGACTGAGTGAAAAGACAGTGGGTACAATAAGATGGTATTTCCATTTCTAACATGGTAGTTTTTCACCTTTTCAGAAGAGAAACCAGGGACTTCCTAACCTTTAGCTTACAAATGAAAAATGCAGATACAGTGAAGCAGTGGATTTAACCTCCAAGTCAGTATGTGTTAATTTCAATTCCCGAGAGTGTGCTGTATTAAACTCTTCTTGACAGAACTTAATAGGAATTTTGGACATTGTACATTAATAAGTAAGTCCTACCTTTGTTATTTTAAGTTCAGTGGTTTTCTTTAGTTGAGAAAGCCTGGACTCTCACTTGATTTATATGATGCTGTGTTAAAAAAAGGCAGTAATGATACATGTGTTATTCATGTACTTGGAAGCCTCAAAGGATTTTAAATAGATCTTGACATGTATGCTCATAAATTGTGTCTAAGGTAGACATTTTGGCAAACTGAATATGGAATTAATGTTCCTGAGACTTCCAAACATCATTGATCAAAAATACCTTCAAAATTATCCAGAACTCCAAACTGATTTCTTTTGAACCCACCTGTGTGGTCAGTGCACCATCTATCAAATTGTCTTCAGCTTAGAGACATGGTTCATGGGCCCAGGCTGCGTTTCAGTGCAAATTCTTGCCATCACGAAGGCTTGATTTCAACAGTTTAAGATGGAGCAGTTGAGCATGAGTTCTCTAATGAAGCAATATAAAGAGTGAAACATGAGTGAGTACAGAGCTCAGCATTCCAAATGTGTCTGTGTTTATGAGCTTCTCAGTGATGATCTTTTTACACTCAGTCTAAAGTGTGAAATGCAAAAGCTTTTGCAAAGAGCGTGTTTACTTTAAGCAGTGAGCCACACAGTTTCTGTGGGATGGATTTGGAACATGCTCTTGAGAAGATTTGGAGAGGCAGAATCAAACACAACAGTGGGCTGACAGAGGCATTCTGGTTTTGCTTTGCTCTCTGTATATGGGCTTAACTCTTATGGACCTTTTTCTACAAATCTCATGTAACTGTTAATATTATAGACTGTTTAGGGCACCAAGAATAATCATTCCTTACTATCTGTATTGTGCTGACAGCTGTTTGTAGCCTTCAGGTAAGAGTGTAATTCCAATAAGCATTACTGTGTTCTGGTCTATAAGCCTAGGCCAAGTGGGGGCCATGAAGGTTATTTTTCCTTAAGAAAAGCAGATGGCAACCTAATGTTTCATTGGCAGAAAGCATTATTTTGGATGCAGCATTAACAAGACTGAAGTCAGTTCCCTTGCTTACAGTTCCAAGCCCTCTCCAGGTTAGTCTCCCTCCCAGAATCTGTCCTTGATGTCTCTCCAGGTGTGCTACAAGACATTCCCTAACTACAGCCTTTCTGGTGCGTTCTGCAGCTGGATATTTCCAGCTTTTGCAGACCAGAGTATTACGCTTATCTCCATACCACAGCACATTTCCACTGTAATTTAGAGAAGATAAAGATTCAGTTATTTATAACAGTGTTTATATGTTTCTCCCCATTCTAGCTCCCACAGATCTGGCCAAATCTCATTCAAACCTTCTTCTTGTGTGATTACCTTTTCAGCATGTGGAAATGGTCTTTCTGTGTATCTCTGATGGGTCTCCATTATCTTTGCAAACTCTGCTCCATTTAGTTCCTGGAGATAATTTCTTTCTAGTACAACCATTTCAGTCTCCGAAATGATACAAGAACTCTGGTTCTTGTGACAGAGACCTGAAATAATCCTGTGACATTTCTGGGGGTGACTGCAGCATTTAGAGCTGTCTTCCAAGCTGTATTCAGCTTGTTCTTTCCCATGGCTCTGCCCACACCAACCAAAATACTTCTTCTACAAGTTTCCTGTTTGAACGTGTGAAAAACCTTTTATAAATTGAAAAGATCTTCTTCAGCAGAAATGAGCATTGCTTTCAGTTTTGCTATGTAGAAAGCTTGTAAAAGATCCACACTTCTCTGTTTCTTGTCAGGAACCACATATGAAGGACTTGAGTTTATGCAGCACTATGGAAAGTGCTGTGATGTATTTTACTGTCTTTTTTGAGGTGTTTTTTTCTATTCAGAGGAATGGAATATGCTGTTCCCAGTCTTTTTGGGGAGATTTGATGCATGTAACCAGATGAACTGCTATTGAACTTCACTACCATGCGACTAGATTGCTGGTGCAGAGGTGAGTGTGGGATTTCTAGATTCACAGAATCTAACAAACCATACAAAACTCTTTGAAACCAATGTTTAAAAGGCTCAGGAGGCATCTCCAGTATTCATGTACCTGTGTTTGTATATTTCTTTCAGGGAGCACACATGCTAGTGCTTATTGTGCGAGGACAGTATTCACATATGAACAGACAGGACTGGGAGTACAATTTGATTTATTGCAGGGAAGTAAATTTCCCAAGGAGAGCCTGTTACTTTACCTGGCAGTGCCAAAATCTATATCACATTTTCTGCATGACTTGTATGTAAAGTCAAAACCCCGTGGAAGCCAAAAATGCCACAGAAAACTGTCTATTGAAAAATATTTGTACAACTGATTCTTCCAGAGAGCCTCTGTTTTCTTTCTGTAAGAGGAGATTTCTCCTTCCCACTGGGTTTCATTGCAAACATCTTTTTAAGCTAACTTACGTTTCTCTGCACTCACTTTCTCATTGACAGCCCACTTGCTTTGCCATCAGAGAGCAGTAGTGAAAATAAGAAGTTCTGCTCAAAGACTCTAAAATGCTCCATGGTATTATCTGGATTGAAATTAATGTTCTGACACTGGCAGGCTTAGCCATCCAAAACCCGCTCCATGAGCCTCCCAGATGGGGCAGGCTCTTTCCTGAGGGCAAAAACCTGTCACTTTAAATCACTACAGGTCTTGTTATGGTGTATTTTCTCCTCATTTGGGGCATTTTCCATTTTTAAGAGCAACACAATGCAGCAGACAGGGTGTCCGCTATTCCTAAACATGAACACATAACATTCTGTGCTTCAGGCCGAATTGACCCCTGCTGCTCATTCAAGCCAGCTCCTTCCTGAAGTTTCATTTCCCTCTGTCCAGCTCCCTGGGTAGAAAAGAAGCTTCCATGAAGACACATGATGCTCTGTCTGGCGAGCCAAAGATACGTAACGGTCTTGGCCACGAAACAAAGGAATTTCATAACAATAACTTCTATCTGGTCCATTTGCTGAATTTTGAGTGTTTGCCAACTTTTGTCCTCAATCCTTCTCTCTTTCTTTAAAAAAATAATGAAGAAAAAATTAAAAATCAAGTCTCATTGTTTCCCTGTTAGCTCAGAAAAGCCGTGAGCCAAGTTAGAGTCCCTTGCTGCCAGTGATCGAGCAGTCCATCAGGGCTCACGGATGCCATCTTCCAGCCTCCTTGCTACAGTGGGTCCTTCTCCCATTGAGGAGCTGTTGACTGGAGCACCACAGCAACTTCTTCCATGCACTGAGGTGTCCTGAGCCTTTCTTCTCTAAGAGGCACATTTGAGTTCAGACAAACATCTACAGACTATGTTAGTGTTTTATGCTTTGCAACTCTTTCTTTGAATCAAATCCTATGTAAGCTGAGGTTGCACAGATCTCCTTGGACTTTCTCCCTCTTATTTAAGGTCTTCTCCCATGGTTTCCACCCAACTGTAGCCTGTCATCTGTCTAGCTCAGATTGGTGGCTGATCTCAAGCAGGTTTTGATGAGCAGTACAGTACCTGTGTTACATGTGATTTTCAAAGCAGGATGTTTAGAGTGATTCTGTTGTGGCTGACATGATAAAACCACCAACCAGCCTTTTGGGATGTGAGATTGGCTGAGTTATATATGCCTTCACAAAAGCCTGACCCTGAGCTGACACATGCCTTCTCTCTCATATGATGTTTTTAAATAAAAGCTAGAGTACAAAAAAGTCACTAAAGTCCTTTAGATGATCCAAGTCCACATCTGGTTTATTTAGAAGCCTGGTTTTTAATTTTTAATGCTATTTTTAATTTTCAATTTCTTGAACCCTGCTTCAGTTGAAATCTTTTAGTAAATTAAAGTTGAAAAAGGCCTCCCATTTTTATGAGAAGCTCTTTATGAGTGATGCATCATACCCTATTGCTCAGCATTATGTTGATCCACTACTGAGTGCGACTCGAAGGTCCCGTTAACAGCCGAGTGCCAGAATCTATGACAGCAGAGCAGAGGTAGAAGAATTACCTTCTAGGTTGGGGCATTTTCACACTTCTGCCTCAAATTGCTAATGTTGGCTGTTGTTAAAGAAAGGATACTGTGCTACATGAATCTTTAGTTTGTCTTAGTGCAGCTTTCTAAATTTCTTTACGTGTGCTGATCAAAACAGCCTTTATTTGAGCAGGGCTTTTCAATCTGCTCAGACACGCTCCATGCTGCTCCCAAAGACCTGGTCTCATTTCTGTCTTTTCTGGGAAACTATGGAATTTTGACTCCATTCCTTTTCAGAGATCTCCAACAATTGTTTAGATATTGTTTTAATTATTTTCTGGCCATTGCTGAGTTTTGTGACGACCTCCATTATTTGTTCCAGTTTGATTGCAGATATCAGCTCGACCTTTCTCTCCTGGGAAACTTCATTCCTCTGCTGATATTTGACTGCTCGTGGCCAATATTTTTGGTATGCAAGATTGTTTTCACTGGAAGGAGAAATTGGTGGCAGGTATTTTTACAATGCAATAATGTTTTCTTATGGAGAATTGAGAGAGACCTGCAGCGATGGGCTAGGAGTCAGTGTCCTTGGTCATAATGTCATGTTTCTTCTTTACAGGTGCTTTTCGTGACATTTTCTACCTGCCATTGGTTGTTTCCGTGCAGACACATACAGATCTGCCAAGATATAAGCAATGTTCCTGGTGTGCATTCAGATCCCAACCAAACCACTAAAGACAGCTTAATAGATACATATGTCATCTAGATTAGTTATATGATCAGTAACTTCCATTGTTAAACAAAAAAGCTTTTTTTCTGCTCTCCCAATTTCCCTGAATAAAGGCTGCTACCAGGTCCATTTAGAAATGTCCATATATCAAAGATACTACCTTTTGAAGTATTGAATCTTCCAGCAGAATAATGAGAGAAATTTGGCTCTATCCCAAACCTTCATCCAGACCTATTGGGTGCTGATAGTGTCTTAGGCTTAAATGCCTCATTTTCCCATTCAGAGGTACTGACATAACAGTGATTAGATAGCCATAAGTCTATAGATAGTAGCATCTATGGAATGTATTTAGGTCTTTCACTATAATCAATCTAAAATTGCGAAACTACATTGTTTAATCAGAATGGTGGCAGGCATGTTTTGTAGGTTGCAAGCAGATACATGTCTTTTTTTTATTCCATTTTCTTTGTACTAGAGGAGATACTTTGCAGATACCAGAGATGGACTGTTCTTTCTGAGCCTTCCAGTCTTTCTCTATTGTGCTTGTGAGAAATCAGTTCTGCAGTGTTGCTTCATCTGGAACAAATATTCCAAGGAGTCAGATTTGAAGGACTGGCCTTTGCATGTGTTTCGCCCTCCATATTTAAAAGTTTTGCTCTGTTCTAGATATGTAAGATAATTATGCAGCTATCAAAAAGGAACGAATTAATTTAACTAAACAACAAGTCATTAACTAAGAACAACAATGTCATTAAATGCACAACTGGAGAAGCTTAGAAATTTGGAGTAATACCTTAAATTGTAGTGAAAATGTGAGTGTATGTTCGTGATGTAGGGAAACAAGGGAGTATTCGCTCAGTAGTGTTTTCTCATGTAATAACAAGAATAAAACTAAATTAATCTATAGAATAAAATGAAACTAATCTATAGCTGTTTGTCTAATGGCAACAAGAGTTCTATTAAAGTTTCTACCTTGTGCTGACTTGAGGTTTGGATAGAGGCATGATGATCCTTTGCATCCAGAGGTTTTGCAGGAAAGATGTTGTGTAACTTCCCCCACGTCAGTGCTTGCTCTGCCCATGAGGCCAAGCCCTTGCTGCTGACCCATTTATCTGCTGGTACCAGCACACATTCATTCCCCTGTGTGCTGTATCTTGGGTCAGCATGACTTGGGCTGTGGCTGCAACAGCAGCTCCTGGCTGTCCCTGCCTGTTTGGCCCAAATAAGCCCTTTGTCACTGCAGCTCATATTTTTGATGCTTTAACCCAGCAGTTCATTCTCTTAATGAATTTCTTCTCTTGACCCTTGTTGTCTGCTCACTTGGTCTGAACAGGTACTTTTTGCTTAGCTAATGAATAATGGAGCATGGTGTTTGGCCTCTAGCTCGCTGATATCTCTGGTTCCACCCTTAATGCCCTGCTTGAGGCTCTAAACTTCTCCTCTAAACCCTTTCTTCTCTCCTGTGAATGTTTTAGATCTCCTTCTGTTTATTTTTCTTCCAGATTTTCAGCTTTATGCCCTTTCCCTGTTTCAGGATGCTCTTTTCCACCAAACTGTAAACTCTTTATTTGCCTTTACCATTCTCTTTTGCTTCTTCAAGCCCACAAGCACTTGCTCACCCATCTGCTCTGGGGATGGCTCTGAAACATCTTCTTTCTCCTCCTGTATTATCTTGTGAAGGAAACTGGCTCTGAACTGACACTGACCTTCTCCCAAGTGGCCAGGACACGTGTTTGAATTTCGGTCTTTTTCTTTCTTTTTCTTTCAGTGGCACTCCTTGTGGCAACGTGTCCCAAAACACAGACAAGTTTTTCTAAACTGTCATCTCTAATTGTTTTCAGATATAAAATACGCATCTCAAAACTCACAAGCCATTAGAAACTGAAGGAACTTTTGGCATGTAAAAAATCGTGTTTAAATGCTGAGAGGAATCTGGCAGAACATTACTGCCCTACCTTTCCAAATGTTGCAAGATATTCTTGGCTTATTGCATATTATATAACAGAGCTTTTAAGCACGGATTATCTTTAGAAAGAAAGTCAGTGATTACTGTCAAACCTCAGTGATGCATTAGCTGAAGTTGATGAGATGCGTTTGCAAAAGGAACTGACCAAGAGAAGTGAGAAGTAGCCAGCCTGTTTTGGGAATAACAGTGTTCTTAAAGATAAGTAAATAATACATGTGAGCCCACATTTATTCTTCTCTTGGAATGCTTTTTTCTGACTTTGGAATAAACAGAAACGCTGTTTACATTATGCCTGTCTGCTTTTCACAGGGCTAAGTAAGGACTTCTTGCCTGTCAGTGTAGCAAAACAATTGGCCCAAACTGGGGCCATGGCAAGATAAAATATCTCCAGTTTTCTGTTGGCAGTCCTGCCATACAAGCAATTTCTGAACAGTGTAGCTCATGTTTTTCTAGGACTTTTACTGGCATCAGGAGGAGACCTATATTAGGAGCAAAGTTAAAGGAACAGACTCTTTATGCCTTGATTTGCTTGTGTATTTTAAATAGATTCTACCTCTGAGCCCTAAGATTTCAGGCTTCAAAAAGAACAAAAGAATGTATCTTGGATGAATAATCTCATGCTCCTTGTAGGGATATTTGTGCACCCTAATCTGACGTAAAAAACCCAATTTTATACCTGTGAATACTTTACCCAGTTACTTACTTGATTTATTATTACGGGTTTATGATTTCTGAAAGAAGTAAATTATAACCCAGTTCTGAATCTTTAATAATTTGATCTTTTTCTACTGTTTAACGTACAGGTTAAATGTGAGTCCAACCAAAACTCCCATTCCCGCTGGTGAGATTTTGCCCTATTTGTAACTAGTAGCTTGCCAAAGAATGTGGTGGATTCTCTATTGCTTATAACCTTTAAATCAGACCGAATGTCTTTCCGAGAAAGATGCCCTGAGTCAACCGCAACTTATTGGAACTGGTTTAGGAATTGCTGGGCAACCTTCTCTGGGCTATGCTCTGCAGATGTCAGAGAAGGTGACTGCACAGTTTCCATATAGATCTTAAAATCTACAAATACGGGGTTGATCTTTGAAATACCAGGGTCTTAAGAAAACCTTTTTCTTTTTTCATCAGGGAGGTTTAAAGGCCTTTGATGTGCTAATGATCGGAGTAGTGTGGCTAGATGATAAATCTCAGATGAAAGAAATAGATGGTGAGTTAAGAGTTCTTTCTCACCTCTGCCTGGGAGCTATGGCACATCTTAGTAACTTCCTTAATAAACAGTATGCGTGTTCATGGGATTGGGCATGATTTTAATTGCAGCCCAGTAGGAAGCTGTTTTCCTGTTTTATGAAAGTTCCCTTGATATTTCAAAATGTCCTCATGCTTTGCAGAGCTGAAATTGTACCAGCCTTACAGCTCCTTCTAGCTTAAAGCCCAGGGTTTAAGGCTCTGGGATTTTAATGCCTGCCCTTGCTCTGGGCCAGACGGAGCAGGAGATGAATCTTTTGTCTTCCAAGTCTTTCTGTAGGAGCTGGGCTGAGGACTATGGACTGCTTCCTGGAAAAAGTCCATCTCCTCCTCATTTTGAACAGCAGCTCTATTCTGGAGCTTGAAACTTTCCCTGGGGAAAATGGCCAGCGCTTGCTGGTGAAAATGTCACTTTTTACAATTTGATATTTCTCAGCAAACAAACACCTTCCTCCACAAATGGTAAAATATTTGATCAGCAAATTCATGGGCAAGTCTAAGAGCAATGATCACGAAAAAAGCTACACTCAGAGATCACTCAAAGCTGTGATGCTTTAAGAATCTCAAGGGCTTTGTAGATCAGTAGAGATAATAAATCATAGCAACCATGGAGGCCAGGGAGAAAACGCAACATCAACTAGAAAACAAACTGTGTCCTCTCTCTTAAGTGCTCAGAAGTATTTTAATGATGATGTTTACATAGTTTTAAATCAGAATTTTCTGTCAATGCCAGCGTATACATAGGCGGAGAAAAAAGGAACAAAAGTTTTTCTTCTCAAAATCAGATTTATGAAGTATAAAAAATGTCCTTCCCAGTCTGTCTTTAACTGGCAGTGCTAAACTTTAACTGAAGAAAGTATTTAACATAATGTGTATAAATATTATGTTAAAGGTTTCACGTCCTGTTTTGAACAGTGGCAAAAATTTCCTTTCAGTCTTTAGGTTTTCCACTAATTTCTTTCATATTAAATCAGCGCAGGCTAAAAAAACTGCTGATCGGATTTTAACTGAGCTTTATTGTAATGTAGTTTAAGTGGATGCAGACGGCTGGTTTTTCTTTTTCTTTAGTTTTTCATTTTTTCCCTCCATGTCTGAAATATTATCCAGGAGACCGAATTTCTTGTGGCATTAACATGAGAGCCTCAAAATGGCCTGAAAAAATAAATATTGTAAAAATATGTCATCCAAATCAAATACTGTGTGAATAAGGGAAACTGGAGAGGTTACAATTGTGGTTCAAGGTTTTACATGCAAGGTACCTCAAAAGTTAGCTAAATACATTTCAGATGGATGTGAAATACAGAGGAAATGTGTTAAGTATCTTCCCTTGGTGAGATCTGGAGCCTGGCTCAAATAACAACATTGAAGGTCAAGTTCCCATGTGGTTACCTGTGGGGTGATGGAAATAGGCTCAGATCCCCATCTCCCTTTGACAACAGCATCCACCTGGTAAAAAGGTAGAGGATCTGCTATTGCCTGACAGTGAGTGCATGGTAGACACTTTAATGCTCATCTGCAATCAAAACCCTGAGGGTATCCAAGAAGTATATTGCAGTGTACAGAGCCTTCGGGTTTCCTTACACTGGGCAAAAGCTTTAGCTACTGACTGCTCATGGTGCATAACTGTATAATTGTCTTAATTATGCTAAATTGCATTGTGTAGTCCCTTAAAAATTATGTGGGTTAGCAACAGTATTAAATGACAGAAATGACATTAATGTAATCATAGCATTGTCTAGCAGAAGCATGAAAGTCAGAAAATACCAGGCTCTGCACAGGTTTCCCATGAGGAACTGCTTTAACCCTTGCACACATGCTGGCAACTGCATGAGACTTCAGCATAGAGGGTGATCATTTACACATCACTGATTATGTGATATGTAGAAAGTCTTTGCTTATGGGACAGCTCTGCCAAAATGCTTACTTTAAAATACTCACTGAACAGTGAATGTTTGGGCAAACAACTTTCACACAGTGGTTTACTTCAAAGTGCTGATGTTGGCTATCAGACCTAGACTGAAGGGTTTTCAGCTGGTTTTGAGTATGACTCTGAAACCTTACCATTGCTGTCACAGAGCTGGTTCAATTCAGTAGTCCAGGGCAGTTTTCATGACCAGAGTATTTTGAGGGTGCAGTTCTGGTCAGCTGTTTGATCATATTGCTTTGCCTGGGAGCCAGGAGCACAGCCTTGAAACAAGAGTCTCAGCAGTGAAAATCAAGTAAGACTGCACAGAAAATATGGCGGTTAAAATCTCAACCTTTTTTGCCTAGTTTGTTATTCTGCTAAGATCTTCCTATTGACTCAGGTACTGCAGATCAGTTTCCTTCCTCCCCAAACCAAGGCAACAGAGCCGTCTGTGGCAGCCCTCCCCTACAGATGGACTCTTGCTCTCAGGAAAGGAGTTATAGGTATGAAATAGCACAGCCACATCAATGAATCCCATCTAATATTAGAGAAGCATTTATGCTTGCTGTCCTAAAGTGCTGCTAAAATCCAGAGAAAGGCCCTTCAGCTAAGTTACTTGACTGTCTCTGCCAGCGAAACCATTTGTATGGCTAGAATTAATTTATATTATCTCAAAGTAATAACAAATTGTGGAGAAATATTTTTTCACTTAACCATCTATGGAAAAATCAGTGCATTCCTCTTTTCATATTTGGGGGTAAGCTATAAATTAGTTCCTTAGGTATTTATAAGGATAGCTCAGTGTGTGGGATTTGCTAATAAGCCCTTCTGAACTCTAGTTTGGGTTTCCTCTGGTGAAGAGAGCATGCATACCCCCAAGTAAGCCATCTGGACAGACCCTGCTCAGTCTGAAGAATTTAGCACTCCTGTAAAGTTAAAGCATTCCTAGAAAATTTTGGATTCCCTTACAAATTATATTTACATTTTTTCACAGTGAAAGTGTAGCCAAGAAGGACTTTATCTGGAAGAGGTCTCCCATTTATCAACTGAATACCCGTGCTTTGAGTGGTGAAAAGGGCAAAACTTAGAAAAGCAAAGCAAATCTGTTTGCAAGAAAGAGAGGTATTTTCTTAAGATGGCATGCCTTCTTGCATTTGAAGTCAGATCTTATAGGATATTTGGCTCAAGTTCAACATGATGTGGTTTGAACTTGGCTTCCTTCGGTAAATAAAAGGGTATATTCGATGGATAGAACTTACTTTAATTTCAAATTCAGATACAAACTCCCTCCTGAGTTTGGGAAATTGTGCTCCCAGGGTTCTGACCAATAAGTTGAAATAGGAGGGATCTGTATACAAAGCTCCAGGGTCTCATATTTTGGGTTGAGGACATCTCTACCATCTAAAAATCCTTCCAACTGACTAATTACAAAAGAGTTACAGAAACATATTGAAAAATGAATGCTCTGTTTGTATCTGGGTGTTTGTTATTCTTAATCTCAGTCTGTCCTCCTGACAGCACTAAGTAGTGCTTCTGAAAGCACTCGTAAAACGTCGCAGTAAAAGAATTGCTTTATCAGCCAAAATTATCGATTAAAGAAACTTGAGGAATTTTGTGTTGAATAAAATATTGTACTGCAAATATTTGCTCTGCTTTCACCTGGCATTGGTCCTGCTCCGAATCTATTGACGCGTTGTAGTTTTGAGCTGTGTCTCCGTATTCCTGATCTAGTTTCTTTGCAGAATATATTACAACAGCAATTCATTTGATACTTTGGTACAAGTGGAGCAGTGTGTCAGCTCTATTGCTTTGCAAAATACCTTTGCTGTGGACACAGATCTCAGTGAGTGCAGCTCATTTAAAGCCAGAAAACTTTATCTGGTCTCAGCATTACTCAGCTCCCACATTTAATGTCTCCATTGATTGCACTCTTGGCAATTACTCTTGTCCAAAAAAAGATTAGAAAAAAGGGATAATTTACTGTTTGAAAAAGTGATTTATTTGAAAGAGCTAATTCCTACATTGCATTGTAGGTGTAGCTGGGGAGGCAGTAAGGATTAGGAGCCTTGCCAGGGTCCCAAACAGATCTATCTTAAGCAGCTCGATGCCTCATTTTGACTGCAGTTTTATCTATCTGTGCTCCACATTTTGGGTGTCTGCTGCTGGCTGTGGTTCCCTCTGGGTTTGTGGCAGCTTTAGAAAAATAGTGGTCAATCTCAACACCTGGGGTAGTTGGTAGTAATGAACACTTTGCTTTTTTCCTCTGTAAGCCATAGTCTCCAGCCTGAGAAAGAGAAGATCTGTACAGTCCAAGCTTTCTCTTGCCCTACCAAGTTAATTTTGCAGGGCTCATAGGTTAATTTATTTGTTAGTAAGAGACATTCCCTTGACAGAATGGGCTGGATTCATAACACCCATGCAAATCTGGAGTAATGGCTCTTGTCTTGGAAACTACTCTAGTTTATGCTGCTGCATAACCAGGAGTTGACTACTGTGTTGATCTTCACAATCACCATTCTAGTTCCAGCACATTCTTGTATGTGTTCTGCAGTAAAATTAAAGAAACGTCAGGCAAATAAAACAGTTGCTAAATAGGTGTTGCCCATTGGCCCTGGTTTCACACTCAGGATATTTAAAACAAATGTTCTCTTGTTATTGAGATCTTGACATGTTTGTGTTTAGCATGTGGGGTCAGCTGAAACTGCTTATGTTCACAGTGATCCCTGATGAGAGATGCTTTGAGTCACAGATTATTTAGACTATTCTCAGTATGGGGTACAACTCAAAGCTCCTTAGCAGCATGACTCCCATAACAATGATATAACCCAACAGCAGGTTCTCTGACCTGCCAACACGCCCGTCACTTCCAGGGAATTTGTGCAGCTAAACAAAATATTTATGAACTAGTGAGAAAACAGGAGCCACCTGCAATGAATCTGTCTTTATTTTAAGGACAGAAAGCACTCTGTGACCTCTCCTAATTTCCTGGCATGTGGTACCAGGGATTTCTGTGGAAATGGACCCCATCTCAAGAGATGACAACAGTTTTCTTTTCCTCTTGTCTCCTCTTGACTTACCTCTTGTTGCTGAACCCATCTCTCCCTCCATCCCTTCTTTTCTTCCTCTTCTAACACAAAACCTTCCCAGCAAATCCAGCTTCCCCAAATGGGACCACCCTTTCCCCTCAACCTAGAACAGTGTAGGAAGTTGCTCTTCCCTCTTGCCCAGTCTAAGATCAGTTTGTCCTTGTTAACACAAACAGGAGCAGGGAGATGATGTGTCCTGCAGGAAATACTTGGCTTTTCCACATGTGATTCATTCCTCAGATGTAGTATGCATCTTTTTCTCTAGACAATCCACCTTTTCCTTCATGTCTGTCCTTTGCTTGCTGCTTTGAAGACTGCCAAACCCACAGCTTGCAGTAGGCTGTACTCAATTATTTGAGTACAATTCCGTCTTTATAACAAGCTCTCACCTGACACCTCTCTCTCCTTTTTAGTGTCCAGCTAAGGCTGGCTTTCTGGATGAGAGTCACAATAATTTGAGGTGTTGTTTGATTTTGTTTATTTGAAATTTACTGGAATCATTTCACCATCCAGGAAAGACCAAATCAGTCTTGGTAGGCTCCTAGGGGCCTCAACCCAAAAGAAGCAAAGAATTCAGCCTCAGCAAGTCCCAGTCATTTTAGTAGATCCATATTCTACCAGAACATTCAAATTTGGTCAAAATGAAACACTTCAGGAAACATATTGATTTTGTCAGCTTTTTGGTTTAAGAAAATAGGAAGGAGGAAGAATTTCCATCCTGTTGAAATATGCTGTTTCAAAAATACTGCTATTTTGGCTTTGTTCTCATTTTAGAGAATATTTCATTGGCATTTTAACATTGTGTTGGTTTTGAGTTTTTTGTAAAATTATCAAAATAAAAATCAGAAAAGGACTGGTTTTCTGTGGTGAATTCTGAAGCTTGCAGCTTTGATTTTGAAAGAAATGAAAATATGAATCTAGATCAACAGCAATCAGAACTCGTTTTAGCATACATCTGCTCTAAGCCAAAACACTTCATCAATATCCCTATCATCTCCTGTCATCCAGCTCTGTCTGGGGAAAGAGGGACTGCAGAGGATTCAAATAACAAATTAACATGGAATCATTACGAGTAATTTAACTTTTGTAATGAAGCATTTTTACACGAACAATAGATACAGCTTGAACTCCCTCCTTTCCCACAACTGTCGAACATGCTTGGTTTTAGGAGGCCTGGGATAAAATTCAGTTTGACTTCTCGATAACATCTTTTGGGTATCGAAGCGAGTGAATGTGGCAGAGATTCTGAAAAACTGCTGTGCACAGGAAAAATCCAACCTGACTTTTCTGTTGGCTTTTTGCATTCTCCCTGAAAATCTCTTCACCTCCCCTTTTATATCAAGATTTAAAGACTTTTTTTGGTTTAAATATTGTAATCTAAACAACAACAACAAAAAAGCTACTGAAGGAGACATGGTTTGTATTAAAATCTGTTGATGCTGACAGTTGATGATTTCTGAGTGATCATTTCTAAGTGATCAGTTTGAAGTAAAGCATCTGACAACTTTTTCAGGCTGCACATGAGGAAATAGACACAGTCATATCTGTAACAACGGAAAGTGCATACCCAATTCTTCTTACGGCATCGCAATAAAATCAGTCCTTAATAATAACAACATTACAGCAGGATAGATAGTTTTATTATTCTTAACAGCATGGTAGAGTATTGGAGAGCAAAGGACAGAAAAAGTTGATTGAGTCTGAGTAATATCTGCTGTACTTACAATGAAAAAATACCGTTGGGGAAGTCCAGCAAGAACAATGTATTTGTGTGTCATCCCATTATTCTGCCTGTATTAATGTGCAATTAAAGTCTAGCCCCATTGACGGAAGTGAACATGATTAGGAGTGAAAACTCACTGTGCCCCAGGAGTTTTGTTTCAATTCGTAAAAGGATCTGGTTGTTTAATTATGAGCACACAGAGGATCAGAGACAAAATCAGATTCACCATGTATTTTAATTCATGAATCAAGCTTTTGTTCAACTGAAAGAAAGAAAAGTTGTGATTTAGTTTAGTGGCATGAGAGTTGGACAACCCGATCTCATTAGGACTAATCACTTTCCAGGAAACCTGGAGCGCCCTGGAAAGTCTCACACAGCATCTCCCAGAAATGATCACTATTTTGCAGGACTGAACTCAGTGTTTAATGCAACTGCTGCAAGAAGCTGTCATTAGCCATGTTAAAGAGGACAAAACAGGGACAGAAGGTCGCTGTTCTTGGGAGTATGGCAATCCATGCTCACAAAGCTTCCTCTTGCTCATTAAAACCACAGTTGGCCATCTCACCTCAATACAGGCTTGAAGGAAAAACTGAGCCTTATAACAAAAGGAAATAACAGCTGGTAACTCCAAACAAACAAGGAAGTTAGGCAGGAAGAGGTCAGATTTGGAGAACATGAGGCACAGATGTTTTGGGGAGTTAATACATTGGCACGGGAGCAGCCACCAAAGGCAACAGAAGGTATCATTGTGCCAATTGTGTAAGCCTTGGTGGGGATGGTTTTCACCTGTAAGCTCCAAGATCTAGTACACAAAACACAATGAGATATGTTTATTTATAAACCTCCGAGAATTGATTTGCATGGCAGTCCTGGCAATGCAGGCAGAAAGGCATTGCACATGCTTTAATATACATATATATATGGAAAAATACATATATATATTGTTGGGGGATATGCATAAATACAAAAGCCCACACCTCCTGGGTGGGCTGGGGTAAGTGACTTCAGCACATGTTCTTTCCCAGCTTTGCCTGCAACGCATCAGCTAATTTCTCGATCTGGCAACCTTTAGGCTCCAGTTAAGCCCTGTCTCTTCCCCCCTCCCCAGTGCTTTGGCATTGAAAGATTTCCCTACAAATCTACTCTGGCTCATGGTCCAGCAGATCAAAGTACTCAGTCATTGACAGCATTTGTTTATAGTAAAAAATGCCATAGCTTCATATCCAGATTTAGCCTTCATCTCTTAGTGCTGTAGAAAAGGGACATTTTTAGATATTGGTGCTCATTCCTAGCTCTCAAGTTATCAGAATTTGCAGTTGTAATGTTCTAATGAAGAGTGAATGCTATTTTGGGTCAGAATGAAGGCCCGTGATGGACCAAAGCCATTAAGGCCCCTTACTTTATTAACAGGAGGGCAAAAAATAGACCTAATTAAATATTTTTCAGCTCTCCTAAACATTGCTAAAATAGCTCCTTCGCAATGGGAGGGGATATGAACAGAGAGTGTCAGGGGGAACTCCTTTAGCTGCCTGCGTAATGCATACCACTTGTTATGTGTCCAGCCCAAAGTTCATCTGATAAAAACCAGTCCCACTCTGCTACATGCAGCATTTCCTTCACACAGGAGAAGATACCTGGTGAGTAAAATCACTGATGCCCTTCAAAGACCTCAAGGTCTTAAAAGCTTAAGAGAAGAAGCTGAGCTGTGCAAACATTGGTGTAAAGGCTCCACTGGACAAACAAAAGCTGCTTTCCAAGGATGCTGCCACCTTGGATTTCACTAAAAACAACATCCCCCATTACAACTGCTGAATTATTTAGACTGTGAATCCTCAGGACAGGCAATCTTTATTTTGAACCTTCTACTCTACAAGTCCTGCAGGCTCATGATCTCTTCTCACAACAGAGGTACAGGTTGTATTGTTGCAGAACAGATTTAGCACAAGTTGTTGGTGTGTTGTTGGACCAATTAACAAACCAGGAAACTGACCATTGCCACAACACCGTGGGACTGGCAACATAACCCCCAGCGTGAAGGAATGACCATGTTTTTTTCTGTCGATCACCTAGAACAAAACTCATGTTGGTGCAGGGGAGCTGTGAACATCCACCTGCTGAAATTCATACGAGCTTTTATCATCGGCCAGATTTTGCTTTGGAGCAAAGGATACTCCCCCCTTCAGACCTTCAAAAGTTAAACTGGTGTCTAATGTTGCCAACCTCACCCTTCCTGTCCCCTCCTCACCTGCCTTTGATGGTAAGCCAGGTATTGTTTGGGTGATTTATACGCCCAATTCTGTTTCTTCACCACTGAAACGCCATCAGCTATTTCTTTACCAGAGCACATTGCGTTCATGAGGACTGATAATTGTGGTTGTTTTCCTCTTCTATAAATCCTGTGGAATTTACATTCACAGATGCTGTTTGAAAATGCTGTGGAAGCAAAGAGTCACCATGTCTCCTCTGAGTTTATAGCAGGGACAATCTGTGCAAGAGGGAAAAATGCCATCTTCTTGGACGTGCACCCTTGAAAGAGACCTAAGCAGCTCTATGGTTTCTCACTGAACCAAGAAATTGCTTGAGGTCTAAAGTGCCTGGGTTTATCTTTTCCATGTGTTCACATCCTGTTTTGCTGTAACTTTTCATTGAATCATAGAATGGTTTGGGTTGGAAAGGACCTTCAGACCATCCAGTTCCAACCCCTCTGCCGTGGGCAGGCACACCACACAACAAACCATGTCACCCAAGACTTCATCCAACCTGGCCTTGAACAGTGAGTGCCAGAGATGGAGCATTTACTTCATCTTCATTTCTGTCCTAAACGTGAGTCAAACCTGGAGATTCTGTCCTATGGAATATTCTGGCATTTCAGATTGTTTCCATTCCCAGTCAAAATTGAAAGAATATGTTTAGAAATTCCAGCTTGGATAAAAAAACCAACCCAACTATTGCCCATCACCTGAGCCATCCCCATTTGAATATAGCTGACATGTTTTTGCCAAACTTTTTGTTTTCTTTTTCTATCACAATAGAGAAAGGATATTTTAAAAAATTCCCTATAATCTTCTAAAACAAGTTAATCAAAATTGTCAGATGACTTTTTGTTTTGACAAAACAGCATTATTCTGACCAAAAAACACTAAGCATTTAGCCAGAAGTTATAATCTAAGCCTATTCTTTTCCTCCCTTAATTTCTGCCAAATTCATGAACACAGAGACACAGAGGAGACTCACATTCTTCTAAAGGTCTTCTTGCCACAGCAAACTTTTTGCCACAAAAATCCTTTCCTGTCAATGAGGCCATTCGCTGATTTGAGATTATTGGCACGCTCTGACCTGGTAACAAAAGCCTCCATAAAGAGTCATTCCCAAACAGAGTGATTTATATAGTCTGGGAAACAGTTGGCTGTGGCCAAGATGATCAGCATGTCTCACCTACCGAATTGCACCTTCACTTGAAACCCTAGCACTTAACATTACACTTAGTCTGCTATGCTACATTCATCCTGTGATCTGGAATACCACAAAACCCCAAACAAAATGGTGTATTGCTGCTTCTGTGAGAAATGCTATGTAATCAGAGACATTTCCCAGAAAGGGCTGCTATCATTCTGTGCAAAAGCACAGTTGGGCTCTTTTTATCCTGGAGATGCTTTTGCCCTTGACCTCCAAAGGACATTTGGAGAAGAGTGGTCAGGAAAAATAGAAGCTAAGACAACTGCCCTACACTTATAATAACTTTCAAATAGGATGATATTAAATGACATGAACAACATGCTAAATTTGCAAAACTGCAAACAATCACAACTTACTGGCATACTCCACCCATGCAGAAACATCTGAAATACACACAGATCATGATGCTACTTTCCCACTAGCACAATGACGTGGCCTTACTGCTCCTAGAATTGAGAGTGAAAGTTTTAACCTGACCGAAAGGGAAAAGATCCAGATAGACCTCTAGGCAGACTGCATGTCTCCAACTTTCGGAAGGAAGGGATATTTAGGAAATCATCTATAAGCCATAATCATGAACTTTCTCTAGGACTTTTAGGTTTAATATTAGACAACTGCAATCATTATTGAATAGGATAGGAAAAAAGTGTACTAAACCTTGATAGATCCATTTATGTGCTCTTCCCAATGAAAAAGCTGGATGGGTGTGAAATGATACCTCTCCGCCATGCTACCTATTCCCCTGGCATATGGGTCTCTGCTGGTGAACTGTAGAGATTAAACCCGGTGTAACTTCAGCTTAGCCAAAGTGCCAAGGACAAACCAGAGCATGAGGTCACTGAAAGAGAAACACATGTCCATGAGTTTGTCAGCTCTTTAGCTAATTGTCTGTCAGATCTTGAAGCTCTCAAATCCTCTGGGGCTCACACGCGAAAGGAAGGTGGTGCCCTTCTTGTCCCATCTTTCAGCAGGGAATCCATGGACTTTCTCTGGAAGATTATCCACATGCCACATTCTGTCCATGCATCAATCACGTGCCATTATCTAGCTGCCATTGGCTGGGGTCCTGTCTCCAGGGACTTTGGTAGAAAAGGCCCCAAATGACCTTAATGGGTCAGGATCCATTCTTAGTATGTAAGAAAAAAGCATCTCTCCATTCTTTTTGTTTCATAGTTCCTCACTAGGCATACATGGAAGATTTATTTTAATAGGAATTCTTTATAGATGTCAAAGATTGCTTTATAAATGTCCCTAAAACACCTTTATCTCTCTCTTTGTATTTTTGTGTACATACACAGATATATGTAGCATAGGATCACACAGTATCTAAACAAGAGTGTATTTTGGTTTTGTCAGAGCTCAACTGTAATACAAGAAGAGCTAATCTCACCATTGAAAAGTCAGTTCTTTATCTAACTTTCTGTCCTACACAAATGCTATGTCATCTCCAGAGCCACACAGGATGGATGATCATCCATAGCATTACCAAACGAGGTTGCAAGGTATAAACTGGCTGCATGAATGTGGTTGCCTGAGGCAGGGGGAATTATTACTTGCTCTGTGGTATCTGTCAGCATCTTGCCATGAGCTTTCATTCTACAGTTATGGAAAGGACCTGAGGCACAGCAGGCATAATGCATGATCTGCTGCGTAAAAAAGGATCATGCCCTTATCAGTTTTCTACAGTAATTTGCTAAATGTAGTTGCTCTAACGTAGGTCTCATTCGGCAGAGCCCTGGCATGCTGTGGTCCTGCTAAATGCAGTCTGTCCTTCCCCTCACACTCATGTGAGTGTTTGCTCTGTCATGGGATCTTCTGAATTCTGGATGTCTGATAGGCCAGTTAGATTCCTGCATAAATATTTTCACTTTCTTATAGTCAATGCTGGAACAAAAACTGTAACTGAAAATAGCTTGGGGTAATTATTATTGTTTTAATATTAATTTCATAACACATTCTGTTCATGGACTCATTGATTAGTGTTCCTGTGCTGGCTTTTGAAGCGCAGATTGCAATATCACAGAGAAATAACATTTTTACCACTAGAAGTATCACATTTTAGTTGTGTTTATTTCTGGAAAGCTATCCTAAGCTGCTCATGGAAAAGTAAAGCAAAACATTCTAGCTCAAAAACAGTGATACATGTTTATTGCTAACAGATTTGACTGTGTGACTTAAAGGGCTGATTATCTTCGCTATCTACTTTTTCTGCATCCTAAAGAGATTTTAAATGATAAAAAGAAAATAGTAGGCTTGACTCTATCAGCTGCAGATTTCAGGAGAACATTTTAAAACCTCAATAAGAGTTTTAAAAACAAATAAGAAAAAGGTAAGATCCCAGTTTGGATGGTGAGCTATTTTTGATATGATTTGATGTAAGAACTCAACATGGATCTGTTTGAAATATGGTTCTTATTACCATTTGGACAAAGCACATTTCCTTTTCTTGATTCAATCATGAAAAAATTCCACTTACAGATAGTCCATACATTAGTGCAGCCTCTTTCACACATTACTACATCATAATACAGTTGGCTGCACTTGCCTCGAGCAGGTCCACTCTATCCATATGGCCTGGCTTTATTATTTCTTGCTCCCATCTGTTTTAAGTTACCTTCTTCGGGCTATGTTTTTTCTGAGAGATGCTCTTCAGCTACATGCAGAAAGGCTGTTTCTGTGAGAAAATGTGAACAGGGGACTTCTCCACCCTCACATCTGTGCAAGGTTCACTGAAGTCGATGGAGCCTACTGGTGTAGATTTTGGCTCTCTGGAGTCTGTAAAGCCTCATTTTGTCTGCATGGCCTAAGTTTGCATTACGAAACCCTAGAGGCCTGGTTTTGAAACCCTTGATTCATATGAATATTCCTGCGGGAGAGCAGCATCTTGCAAAAAGATGTCTTTCATTTACATTTTCCCATTCACCTTTTTTTCCCCTCCTCATCTCTCCCCAGCGGGTCAGTGAGCACTGAGCACATCCTCCATGTGGGATTAGTAAAGCAAAAGCCCTGAAGCTTTTCCATCCTTGGCAGACAAGTTAAAACATCAAAACGTAGATGATATTTCTGCTGACTTCCCTAAGCTTTTGATGAGCCTCAGCATGGGCTGGGAAGCCCAGAGAAGCAAATCCAGCTCACAAGACCTTCTCCTACCATCCACTCTCACTAGATGGTCAGACCATCAAAGCCACTTCCTTGTTAGGGAGTCCATAATCTTCTCCTTTCTTGTTCTCTCCTGAAACTCAATGTTCCCAACATAGTGATGCCATTTGACATTACTGATCCCTCCTAAACACCTGCTATCAAATGCATCAAATCTTTTCTTGTCAGCTTGCGTAATGCCCCAGGTCTTTGCAGCATCAAGCAAAACTGATACCACACAGCTGTTGTAGAGCCTTATTTTTTGTTTTGCGGACATGTCACTACCCCATACTTTTGCCCTTGAATTTATTTACATTGAACTTCACCTTATACTGGTCAAGCTTAAAATGACATCAGGCAAAATCCAGGGAGAGTGGACCAGGACTCTGGGAATGGGAATAATACAAAAACACGAACTCTGCCATGATTACGACTGACCTCAAAGAGGAAAGACAAATCCAGTGTTTCTATTCCTCAACAGACCCAAAGTCATGATTTAATCAAAAGCTTTGATATTTGTTTCTACTGAAAGTTTCAATTTTTAGGAACTTTTTTAGAGGTGATCACTGGCCTTTGGGCTCACCAAAGAGGAGCCAAGACTGTAATTCTTGTTAATAGCTCAACATGCTATATTGTGAATCCCCTTAGGGACAGAAGACAGTGGATCTTAAATAAAGCATTAAAGATGAAGGATGGGTTTTCTTTATCAAACAGGAAAACTTGTGATACAACTGAATTTATTGGTGAAGCTCTGCAGTGAAATTTAAAAAGGAAATAACAGAGGGGATAAAAAGTGGAAGTAAAAGCTCGGTGCATAATTGCTTTCATTTGTCCAGAGGTAGGTAACATCGTTTATCACAATTTCTAAACCACCTTCTGACTATTTTAAGTTACATAGAAAGTCTAACAGAAAAGAGACATAGCTCGGTCCTGTTGAGGTTTAAATTAACCTTTCCTGATTCGCTTTCTCTTCTGTTTAAACTTTCTTTGTCTGTGTCAGTGTGGAGAAACAATAAAGTGCATCTGGATATTTATGGAATAAATGGAATATGGAAATAATTTGAAAATAATTGGAAATAATAATATGGAAAGAATTTGAAATAAATTAAAAAAATCTTCTGAAAAAGCCTAGATCTGTGTAGAGCCTGTTTTTCTTATAGACAAATTCCAGGAAATGTCCACAATTGTACAATCAGGCTATGCCAGCCCATGCAGAGCACTGCATATATTCAGTAAAGGTAATATTATGCCACAAAATAAAGAAAGATTCCTTCCTAGAATTGTAGAAACTCATGGGAAAAAATTAATGCAATATGATCAGACATAAAAGCATATATTAAGCATAAAGCATTAAAAAAGTTTAACCTATTCTCCAGTATTGAAGAGGACATTAATAATATGAACAATAAATGTTAAAATGTATTTTAAACAATAATATCTAATATAACTACAATTATGTAGTTACATTATATACATAATACATAAATTATAATAATATCTCTTTATAGTCATCATACTATTTCAATAGTAGGTTTGAAAATAACTGTTGAAATAAACATGTAAAAATTATTTTCACTTTTTTATAATTCTATATTACTGTTAATTATATTTTTGTGTAGTATACTTATTATTCTTATTTATATATTTTAATATGCATATGTAATTAATATATATATCTATATCTATTTAATTTATATATTACATGTGTGAACAAACTGTTTACAGTTTGCAAACACACTTTTCTGGCAATTAACATGAGACTCTGGGGTATTTTTTTTCCTGCTTATTAAAAGCCGTGTGAACACAAACTATCCAGTACCAAATTGAGTCTAGCTGTAACTTTGTAATTTTCATCTAATTTCTATTAACTTAGACCAGGCTCATCTTTTATGAGGATCCTGAAATTTTTTTGTCTTCCAAAGGAATAAAGTTAGCATGCGGGTAAGGAGCAAGTCAATAACTGCTCTTGACAGTTCAACATGAGGAATTTTTCTGTGATCATTATTTACATTGCTTATTCCAATCATTGCCTTTATTGTTTACATATTTAAATAACCATAAATGTAAATGTAAATGTAAATGCAAACATAAATGTAAATAGAAATAAATGCAAATAGAAATACAATTATAAATGTAACTAGAAATAAAATTATAAATATAAATATATAAATGTAAATAAAACCAGAAATAGAAATAGAATTATAAACAGAAACATTAATGTAAATATAATGTATTAATATAAATATTAATGTAAATATTAATGTATTAAAATAAATATTAATGTAAATATTAATGCAAATAGAAGTATTAATATAAATATACAGATAAAATATTTAATTCAAACATAAGTGTGTCACTAAAAAGCACATTTGAGAAGCTATTCCTTAACTGCAAGATGATTAAATAAAAGTTGAAATGATTTCCAGCTTCATCTACAAACCTTTTATAGAGCAAAGATTTCTATTCATAGGAACAGATGCTGTAAGTTTTAGGGCTGATTTTAGATTCTAGTCCTGATAAAGACAGGACGCATAAACCCATCATGACTGTTGGGATAAAATCTGTTTGTAAGCAGTTATCAGAATAGTCCTGAGTTTTTTGTGCTAGAGAACAGTTTTTGCCATCCAAGATTCAAAAGATTTATCCTTGTGAAGTTAATAAAAAAAAATCTTCATTAGAACTTCTAAAACAGTTGATTCAGACGCTTGAGTTGCAGTTTTAAATGGGAATGATTTAGGGGAGAAATAATAACTTCAGTGCAACTAATAATATGAGTAATCATAGAATCAACTAGGTTGGAAAAACCACTACGACATCTCCGATTTGCAAATAAGGAAACATCCTTTCTCTATGAAAAATGTACTTTTTTATGACAGTGAAATTAGTTTTTTAATTCTTCCAGGGTTCTCTTTTCACAAAATGGGACTCTGTCATTAGATGGTTAAATCCCACTTCAGCTGAATTTGCTTTGAACCCAACAGTAGCACCATAATGAGAAAGAACATTTTAAACCCTTTAAAACATGGGCTGGACCCTGTGCAGAGTGCATCCTTTAATAGCAACACTGACATAAGATAGAGGTGCCTCTCAACTGTGGGGTTATTTTTTGCCAAGACCATGTCAAATGAACTAAAAAGAGGCCAATTGATAACAAGCCCATGTATGCCTGAGGTCATTATTTCTGGGCAATGAGGTAACAGATTCTGAGCTGCAGGGTTACCTGAGTAAAGAGCAGTAAAACAGAGGTGATTTTAACTAGAGCATTAATAGCATGCAATGTGATCCTTCTTCACTGTAAATCATGAGGGTTTGGGGTTTTTCCTTCCACCCTGTTTCCCTTTTTTAGATTTTAGGACTCTTTGAATGTGGCCAAAAGGAGCAGCACATCTCTGTCCCAGCCCCAATCCATGATCGGCTGAGAACCACCCTTGGCCTGGAAAGAGGTCCTGGCATCTGGCGGGGATAAGGGCAAGCTCAGCTTTGGTAGATTAGGGTATGGATAAAGGAAGTATATCCCACCCAAAAAGGTGGGAGCAGCACAGTGAAGGTGACACAGAGGATCAGTGGAAAGACCCCTCAGTCTCCGTCTCTGGAGGATGACTGAGCTGAAATAACTGTTCCACCAGTGAGATGAAGATGTTGGATCTGAGAGCATGAGGCTCCATGAGGCTGAGCATGGGCAGACCTGGCTGTATATCAGACTAACTTTGATTTCTGGCGGAAATGAGTTTGGAAACACACAGACATATGGACATTGTGTCCAGGCTGAAACATATGATCTAGAATAACAATAAAAGAATATATCTGGGCAGGGAATGCAATGTTGTCCAGCTGAATTGTTTCCCAGGAGACAGGCAGTATGGGCAGAGGTGTTCTATAGAGGCTGATGCCCATAAAGCTGGTTATCTGAATCAGAGCCCACCTCCTCATGTGATGCCAGCTTTGATCTCCAGAGCTGACAGCCCTCCTAGCTGAGCAGCTGTTCACAAGGAATTTTCCAAGAGGAGTCTTGTCTCTGTGCTCATTAGCCCTTCTCATGGCATAATATCACTATGTGTTGACTTTAAGTAGCCAGCTAGTGTCATTTAGGGAATAATGCCATGTGTACGACTTTGTACTTCGTACAAGAATCCTGGTGAGCTAGAGGCAGATAAAGGGTGTAGTCAGGTATGACAACAGAAGGACGCAGGTCCCAACATTGTTTTGTTTCCATATGAATAACACCAGAACATGTGTTTAGGCAGGTGTCACCCACAAGAGCAAAATACAAAGCTTCCCTATCTTTCAAACTGCTAAAACTGTCATCTGTCCATCTCAAATAGGAATATACTTTTTGTATTCACTTTTGGGCCACATAGGAATCTACACTATGAAACCTCTCTCCACTGGTGAACATGGGGGATGGACTGAAAAGAAATGCAGTAACAACTGGTCCTAAGCAATGGTGGCAGAAGGAAGGTCAATGAAAATGTGATCAAAGCAAATGGGACAAAAATTGTCAATGCACACAAAATGCCATCAAGATAAAGCAGCTTCATCCATAGCTAGACCATTGATTAGACTACATAGGTATATAGAACTCCAACTCAGTACAAACTCTCCCTTCCCTATTCAGTATCCCATAACGCTGTATTCATCAATGTCCTCTCCCTGTGCCAAAGACATTAGCAAGAGCTGAACATTGGCAGTATTCCATCCCAGAAATCACATGGGACTGGGACTGAGAGAGGCACAGAAACTGGCTACTGTCCTGGATTGAGAAGAAAGCTCTGAGGTCTCAAGAAGCAGATTTGGTGCCATTGCTCTTAAATGCAAGAGACGTCAGGGTCGGCAATGTGGACACTGGAGGCAACATGGAGCAATTATGTTCTGTGAGTTCTGCCCTGCAGAGCTTATTCAGGTGGACAGGCTCATTAACAACAATTAACATCCCATTTCCAGGCATGACTTGTAAAAGGGTAATCACTGACTCAAAGCTGAAGTAATATTCAAAAGTCAGGTTTACTGCACGTCCAAGTCAAACAAACCAGATCTGAGTTTCTGCAGACACTCAGTAGTCTCATGTGCTGTTTCTGGGCAACAGGGAGGCTGTTACACAAACAGCCTTGCTATGGCTCCAGTGGCCTGAAACCATGCTTTATTTAAACCATTTCTGAACAGTGCCCAATTGCATTCTGCCTCCCTGCTTGTTTATTATTCAGCATTAGGTGGCCTTGTTATCAGTGCAGCTTTGCTTAGAGAACATTAAGGGGAGGTTCAGAAGTTATTGGAGCTTTCTTATCTCATAGCCAACATGATTTCCTAATCAGTACACATCTGCCTTGCATTTTGTGAATTTTAGCACATTGAAATCACTGTGGCCAGAAAAGCTTTTCTGGAGCCTGCTTGGCTGTTATACACTCAAGTCACTGCTGCTTCACATCCTGGTCCTCCAAACACTCAAGTACTTGAGTTACTTTGAACATCTAAGCAGTCCCATTAACCTAGTGGGTATATCTGAGTGGGTAAGTGTCTGCAAGATCCTAAATCTGAAGTGAGGCTGAAAAGCATAGGTGAAAAGGGGTCAGAGAGAAGGGAGGATATGATAAAGCCACACTAAGTAGTGAACAACCTCGGGCTGTGAAATCAGGTGTTACTATTTAGCTTCTCATAATAAAACAATGAGGAACTTCTTGTAGCACAGGTAAGATAACAAACTGAGAAATGACAGAAGGAAATACTAGGTTTCAATCAAGTCCCATAATACTCTCTTCACCACAAAAGCTACTTAATGCTGGAAATTAATCAAAGCATACAACAAAGGGAACTATTGTACTTCTCCCTAGTTATGGAAGAACAATACATATATTGGGTGATTATACAAGGAAAGAGGTAGAGTGACAATAATGGAACAATTCTTCAGCACAGACTAGGAGATGTTATTAAATCGATTGACACTGATTTTAGATGCTAGCTAACACATATTATGAATTAAAAATGACAGATCACAAAGATTGTTGGACTGGGGAGAACAGCAGCAGCTGAGACAGAGAAGTTTGTGCACATTAGGCCTGAAAGCAGTTTGAGGCGGGGATTTGAATTGTGATATATTTCTACACCACCCTTGTATTCTATTACCAAGAAGTATTATTAAACCAGAAAAAGCTGGTTAAAAACCAAAAAAATATCATTTCTTTGTAAATAATACCATTGAAGGCCTTCATGCTCAGGGGTATCATTGCTCATTCAGGGTTTAAATTGACTTGCCAGGATTAGAAACACAGCAAAATAAGCCGTTCCATTACGACGGGCAGCCCACCATGAGACAAGAGGGTGTAGGTGTCAGTTTTGGTGTCATGCCCTGATCTGAGTTGATGTGACTCACAACTACTCTACAAAATTGCAGTTTCCTGGTTGTTGGGCGATGAGCTATTTGTCCTGTTGCAATCTGTTTCCATTCACCTCCCTTTACAGTGTAGCGGTAGAGTTGAAGTGTATATTTGCTGGAAGAACACCACCGGCAAAGCCTGTCCAAGTCCCCTGCGACTTGCACATCCTAAAACCACAGCATACTGAATTTAAAAGGAAAACCCCCACTTTCTCCCTCACCTCCCAAACCAATCCAAATGATTGCTATAATAGAGACACTAAGGAGTTAATGACAAATGTGGCTTTGGTGGTGTCTGAGCCTTTGATGTGCCGCACATGTCAGTTTGTGGGTGCTGCTGAGCCCATGTATTCGAAAGCCCATCAGGCAGGAGCTGGTGAGCACACCCGGAGCTGCAGCTCCTGGCATTAACAAATGCAATCAGAAGCACAATTAGAATAGAGAATATGGGAGCACAGACAGCAGCAGCCTTTCAGTGGGAAAAATGCCTGTTTGCTGAAATGCTTTGCAGCAGCTTTCAGATTTTGACAACAGCCTGAGAAAGTGCAAAGGGGAGCTTGGGAGGACCCAACAGCTTCACCTCTCTTCTGGCACCAAGGGTTACTGATGTGTTCATGTATAACGGCCAGGATGTGCTGATTGCTGTTTTGTAGGTTTTTTCGTACGAGGAGCAATAATCTGGGTGGCTTCATGCTCTGGGGATCACAACTGGATGCCCTGAGGGGCTGAGCATCAAATCTTTGAGTAATCAGTGCTCAGCAGAACCAAGCAAATTCAAATCCTTTCACTTATTTGTTTCTGAAATGCTTGGAGGATGCCCCTCATTAGCACGGATTCATGATGCTGCCAGGCTTAGGTGAGAAGCTGCCAGTTTCTGTGCATTAACATAGATCTTCGTAGACTTTATGTTAGCAATTCTCTTGCTATCTCTCCTTTTCTTTCCACTGTGTCATTTAACTATTTAAAACTGCTACATACAAATTTCTTTCATGTATTTCCACACTAAGATACTTCAGAATCTTACACTTAAATTATCAATGACTTTGCCGACACATCATCTCAAACATGACTGAGTAGCGAAATACAACATATTAAACTTAGGAGAAGTACTTATTTATCCCCCTGTCCCTCTTGAGCTCTTGTAATCCTTTATGTAAGCTCCTCGGCAACTCACTGTAACTTTTTGCACCTCATTTCTTTAATCTATTTTGCAGAGCTCCAATAAATTCTTTCTCAAAATGCTAGAGCGCCACTAAAATCATTAGCTTCCTTTTGGGTGATGAAACACAAACTATTACCACTTATTGAGCCTGGTAATCAAAGATAATTTGAATATAATGTGGCCTCAAAATTAATAGCCCTGAAACAAATAAGAATCATAGACTCTGCAGAAAATTACCATAATATGAGCACAGCAGGCTCACTTTAAATGTGTCTTTAGAAATAAATTGCATACTAATAATCCTATTATTCAGTGGAAGAAAGAGGATCTTTCTGTGTTTATTAGATACTCTGGAAAAACCACAGACTTTTATAATACTGCTTCTCACAAATCACTTCAGTTTAATGACAAGATATTGTACACTTCATCTCACAGTTAAGTAAATATGTTTATTTCATCCTGGAGAGAGATTTTCTTTTAACTTTAAGATTATAATTTCTTCTAAACTTGTCATAGAACAACATGAGCACTGCCAAATGGAAATAGATACCACCACCCCCCGGTATGTTTAAAACTTAAGGGTTTTTTCTTTCCTCCAGCACAGAAAAATACTTATTTATTCTGACAAAGAAGCAAAAGACAGCGATCAGGGACACTAAATTTAACTGCTGCCTGAAGTCATAAACATCTGGTGGCTATTTTAATTGCATTGTGAACTAACCACAAAATCCTCCGCTAAAAGAATAGAAATATTTCCCCTGTGCAATATTGTATTTTAGAATTCCTCTCTTCTGAATCAATGTCAGACGTGATTACAGCACAATGAGGTCTGTGTTTGCATGCCTGCATATTGCTGAAAACGCCGCATACCCTCATTACAATCACAGCGTTACTCAAAGAGGCGCATATAGATGAATTATTCAGGTTATTGCTGCAATCACTGACAAATATAAAACAGGACATTCACATCATTGTCATTATTTTGCAAGTAGGTTAGGTAGATTAGTAAGTCTGTATACAAATACTGGACATTAGAAAGCATTCAGACAATCACACAAGCACACAAGTTTGTGTATTTAAGAATGTATACGTAAATATGCACAAACACACAGATATTGGTAGAGATATGTAGGATGCGTTTAGTAAGTAGTAATACAACCTACCTAAATGTGAGTAGAAATTGTTGTTAATAAAATACTTGCACGAGTTGTACAGGGACCTTCTAAATGTCTGTGCTTCCTGGGGAGACCAAATGACCTCTTTTTTACAGATACCAAGATCAAAGCTCTTGCTTTAGATACTCCAGCTGTCTCTCTCGTTGGCATTTGACATGCAACCCAGTCCATTTAAAATCAGGGGGCATGTAAACATTTTAACCCTTGGCAGCAGTATCTGAGAAAGATGGTAGCAATAAATGGTCATAACTGCCTGCGCCAAATCACATTTGGTGTCCTCCCTTTGAAGTCCATGCAGGCACTGTACCCTATGGCTTTGACAAAGAGCCAAGTCCAAAAAAAGGATGTAGGCTCTCGGAGCTGGCCGGATGTGGACTTTGGGATCCAGAGTGGCTCCGTGCAGCTGAACGGTTGCCTCCAAACTCAACGCAGCCCTCCTTGCCTGACCTTGGAGGGTCTTTGCGTGCTTTGGTGCACTGCCTGCATTGCCCCAGCACTCAAATAGCTATTTTTTCGCCTAAGCAGAGGGGCACCTTCATCCCTTGTTAAATCTCCTTTGATGGGTGTGCACATGGGTAGCGCATGCTGACAGGATTAGACCCTGCCCTTAATAGTCACAGCTATTTTCTCTTTTCTAAATCACTGCCACAGGAGGGTGCCATTTTTCTGTTTAAGCCCCAGCTGATCAAGTCCCTTACTCAGAACTGAGTCACGGGGTTCAAATCCTTCTTGAGATCCATCATGTCCCAGAAGAGCAGGAGATGATGCATGTGAGCCCAGAAGAGGTATCCTCACATACCCACACCCTTAATACCAAAGTCAAGCCAAGTTGCTTAGGATAAGCAAGCAGACAACATCAAAAAGATCCTATGGGCAAAAGCCCTTCTTCTGCAGAGGAATTCTGGTCCTCAATGCCAGATTGATTTCTGTCCTATTTTTGGAAGAGAGACAATAATGGAAAACCAGCATCCACCTCTTCTGCAACCATGTGTTTAAAAGAGTTAAGAGTCTCTCTCTTTCCTGGTTTTGACTAAACAGTGGTGAGCCCCATCCCATTTGACTCCTGAAGCTACCTGTCTCCTGCACCAGGTATGCATGGTCTGGAGAAAGAATGAACTACATACCCAGACAAAATATTTTGGCTTGTCTGTGGCCTGAATGCCATTCTCCCCATGCAAGGAGCCCAGTCACTTAACCCAGAGTCATTTTGGTTTCAGGTGCTTAAATACTTTTGCCCTTAAAATGCCAAAGTGCCCAAAGTGCCCCAGGGCACCTATTCACAAGCCAGATGTGGCGCAAAGGCAGTAAGATGGGCTGATGTGACACTAGCTATCAGAGGGGCAGAGCAGACCTGCGGCACATAAGGTGATGTAGAACTTGTTCAACACCACATGATGTTTGTGGGGAAGAGGAGGAGGGCTCTGAAGACCTGTGTACATCCTTCACAGAGATACCCTCATTGTTAGGTGGGTGCTGGAAAGCCAACTCTCATGTTTATTACCTGGCAGTGGAGTGGGGAGCCATGTATGTGGATGAGGTGATAGGATCTGGTTCTCAAGGAGAGATCCATTTCCTTCTTGGAGAGCAGTTGATGTAGTCACCTGAAGTGGCAGAAACAATCCTGATGGCAGAAACCCAAGATTTCCCTTCTCCAACCACAAAGTAGCTCCTACTGCGCTCACCCATCTGCTTGGCTTCTGCAGAGAGCTGAGTTTCAGGTGCATCCTCCCTGTTGCTCCTTCTGGTGCCATTTTCCTTCTGGACAGCCACTTCCATCAGGGATTTGTGTCTCCATGCCTGGACAGGCCAGTTAGATATCTACTCCAGCACTGTGACCTCCCTCCTCGGGTCTCTGTGGGTAGCAATGGGGCATCCTCATGAGCATCCCTGTGCCTGGGACCAACTGTCTATGGGCAAATGTAGCTAAACACAGACATTTTATGGAGCAAGTACTGCTGACTGGTTTGTACTCACACTGCTTTCCTTCCTAATCTTTTTTACCCTAAGAGATGCATCCAAGTTGGATGTTCCTTCAGCCCTGTGTGTGTCTCCCCATTGCATGCGCACAACCGATCAGGTTGTGATGACTTCTCCATTATTAAACTCGGAAGTACTTAAAACTACCTTCAGAGATTAATTAGCAAGATTTAATTCAAATTGATTTCAATTGACTTTCAGCACGTTTGAGTATTTAAAGGCAATGGCATTCACTATCAATTGCAAATAAAGCTATTAATGTAATTGTAAGAGCTGGAGAATGTATTTGCATTTAACATCTATTGTTTGTCATCATGTGATTATTTTATACCAACAAAGATCTTGGCAAACATGATATAAAGGGGTCATTGAAAGTGGAATTTATAAAATAATGTTAATCTCTGATTTTCTTTTAATTATTCTTTCTTATAGAACTGCAGCCATTAAAGTGCCTTCTTAAATGTGGCTTTTAAATAAGTAAGTGCCCACTAACACAAGATTTACTGTGCTTTAATATTCTTTTAAAAGTTCTGCTTGTACAAAGAGATAAAACAATCTAACTGCACTATTTCAGAGTTTAAACAAATACACTTTGAGCTGTACTGGCAAGATTTGGTTGTTGTTAACTGACTATAATTGTATCAGTGTATTTGGTTCCCCTTCCAGATGATACAGAAAACCATCAGGGAAGGATGTCCTAATAGTGCAAGTGTAGGTGGAAATATTAAAAGAAACAGTATGCTGAATTTCTGTGATTAATACAGAGTTGACTACAGGTGTTTGTAGTCAAGAAGCTGAAGAAATAACATAACATCTTTAGCATTGCTAATGTTCAGGAATTGCTACCTAACCAGAAAGACTGAAACCTGGATTCCAAGCGTACCAATCCTGCAGTTCGCTATCAATTGCTGATATGGATCACTGGTCACAGCTCTAATTGACTGATTACACAAAAGCACTTTGCAAAATCAAGACTAAGCCTCTACAAAGCATGAGCTGCAGTTCCTAGCCACTGGCCCCAAAGGAGCTTCAAAGTTTGCATAGAGTCACCAAAATTGAATTTGCTGACTTAAAAGCAAAACTATGGGGATTTGTCCTGTGCATTTACAGAGTTTGAGGGAATAATGAATAGAAACGGAACAGTGAAATGAAATGTTTATTGCCATGGTATAAATTGAGCAGCAGTGTTTAAAAATACATGGCTTCAAGTGAAAAAAGATTTAGATTAGAATGGGTGTTAAGGCTGGAAAACCAGCTTTTGATTTGCCGATAGCAAAATTTAGATGAATTTCAGGAAAAAAAAGGTTAAGACAAACTAGCATGCCTCTGGAATACGATTTCATCGATGGGGCTGTGAGCTTATTTTTCTTTTACCTATTTCAAAACTAATTAAATTAACTGGTACCACATCTACCTATTTACACTGTAATCTCAAATCTAGTTCTGCGGATGGCTTTGAGACATCTTTTCTTCTGTTGCCTTGAAAACAGGAAGAAAAGCAGAGGCAGAGAAAGGGAAGCGTAATCAATATTCCTGGTAGTAACTGAAGATCTGAATATCAAACTGCTTTGTTGTCACTACTATTTAGAAACAAACCACCTCACTTTCAGTGTGCGCTATGATCTTACGTGGCAAATGGTGGAATATCAGATCAGGGATGCAGAATTTATGTAATAAATTAGTCACATCAGGCATAATAAGATTTTGTGTTCTATTTCTGCAGCACCACTCTATCCATATCACGAAGGCTAAGTTATGTTTAAAAAGACCCTTAGCTTTCATGGACATTTCAGCAGCCCAAGAACAGAAGCTGTTATACCATTGCAACCTAATAAATTCTACCAAACCAGTAGGTTTTTCTTCTTCTTCTTTGGAAATTCAGAGAGGAGATAAATGACTTAAAATAACAAGGGGGAAAATTACCTTCCCGTAAATCTTTGTCAATTTCTAGTTTATGGAAAAAGACAAATGTAATTTGGGACAGCAGATTTGTATTAAAATGTGACCCTTTACAACTGGAATGTCCATAACGGGTAGCAGTTGAAAGATCTGTTTTATAACCCCGTCACTTCTTTAACAGCCTTGCATGCAATAATTTCTACGTTCAATTTCCTGTACATGTGTACAACAGCTTGCCCAAGGGAACTGGGTTCCCTTACAATTCTCTTTCTTTTCCTGAGCGTTTGCAATTTTTAGCCAGCTGAGGAAAAAAAGGAAGAAAAAAACCCAATATTTAAACCCTTCACAATAACGTATACGGTATTCATGAAACAGTGGACAAGTTTGCATTCTTTACTTCCTGCACGGTGGAAAAGAATGGCCTGATCCCACCAGGCTGTGCCACAACTCTGTCAGCTGGAGGACAAGCCTTCCTCACCGTGACAGCAGAGCTGTCCCTCATGGAAGCTATCAGATCCAGATGCAAAATGCTGCATTCCCCTTTCCCCTTCCACCTTTTCCAGTTGAGAGCGGAAGAAGAAAGAGAAGGAGAAAGAATAGAGCCAAACTCTAGCAGCTAACAGGAATAGTCCTGAGCCAGCTACAAGAAGAGATGGTAAAGATGTCATTCAGTTTTAATATAAATCTTCTTCACAGTAGTCCTGGATTGTCATGGCACACACTGTATAACTTACAATTTATTATTTGGCATGGGAAATCATAAGGAAATCCTTTACTTAACAATGGAAAGTGTTTTCAGCCTGTTTGATAACTGACACTTCCTTGCCTATTGTTGCTGGTTTGACGCGGAACTGCTGGAGGGAATTGGTAGCCCAGGCTATGCCCAGAGGACTCACTAGACAACTGATTAATCTCCTCTGGATGTGTAGTTTATTCAGAGCAATAAAAATAAATCAACCATTCAAGTACATAGGGAAATTTTATACACTTGGTTATCTCTGCTAACTAATGCTCCTGGCTTTTGGAGCTGGTTTTGGGAGGATAAGGAGCCTTAGTGTTTTCAGGAAAACCATTTATGCCCTGTACTAGGCATGAATATTAGCATTGCCAGGGCTTTGGAGGAACGTGTCATGCAGCTCTTGTGGACTTGAGGTCATCTATCTTGTGGTGGATGATAGTACTTCCACCCAACCACTGCCAGCAGATGAAATGGTAGTCATTCCAGTTTGTGAATGTAGGTCATCTATATTTAAAGCCTGCTTGTGCACAGAGCTCCGTATCTAGATATATGAAGTCTATAATATTTAACAGCTCCTCAGCCTTAAGTGTAATAATATAATACTTTGAGCAAAGACCAGATCCATTTATGGGATTGTAAAAAGATGTCACCCCTCTTTTTGGCACAGTCACATTCTCCCTGAGCAATTTAATACCTTTTTGCCCTTTTGGGGGTGAGGATGGTCCCCAGCATTACACTCCAAGGGCCTTGAAGGTGTAATTGAAGCACAGATGGTGGTAATAGCTCCAAAAAATTAAACACACTTTTTCTTTTGCTTTTCTTACTTTTTTTTTCAACAGACAATAACCATCTCAGAAATCATTTGACCAGGCAATGCTGCTCACTGCACCCAAATACAATAAGAAATCCAACAAAGAAGTCAAGATATTAATCAATTTTCCCGATTCCTGTAAAAAATAACTAGTGACAAAGCAAAATAAACTCCCATCTGTTTAATTTGTGTTGACACAGAAGATGCCTTCTTTGATTTGTTTCATTCAGCAATGAAGTAAATGGGTCTTAGCTCTCTGGCTACATTATCAGTGAGAACATTAGCATGGCTGCTGTGCCATTTATCTCCCGTGCTTTCTGACACGTCCTTCATCCTGCTGTCACAACAAATATTTCTGCAGCTAGAGACATTCTGCAGTGAGTGTAGCAGCCCAAAGCAGGTACACCTACAGCAAAAGGGAAATGAGAGACAGAGCACATCCTGAAAACACAAAGGTAGTTGTTTCACCTTTAGCTCCTGAGAACGCAAAACCATGCTGTCAGCACCCTTTATATCACAGAAACTACTTCTGCACCTAGGAAGGGCATTGCTTAAGCATCTCTCATCAGTTTGAGAAGATGGGGAGCAGTGTTGTGCATGAAATGCTTTTTATATTCATCAGAAAAAGGTGTAAGCCCTGCTGTGCTTTACATTCCCCTAAATATCCTCAAAGATAAAGGGACTCCAGACACATTCACCAGGATCAAGGCACCAACAGAGCACGTTTTGGCAATGTAAAAATGTGTAAGAGTCTTCAAGTGGCCAGTCACACAATCACAAATTGGTTGAGGTTGGAAAGGACCTCAGTAAATCACCATATCCAACTCCCCTGCTCAAGCATGGACACCTGGGGCTGCTCCTTTCCAAGGGCAGGATTTTGCACTTCTTGTTGACCTTCATGAGGTTCCTGATGGACCATTTCTCCAGCCTGTTGAGGTCCCTCTGGATGGCAGCACACAATCCTTTGGTAAAGTACTAAGGGCATTCATCGTCCTATCAACCAGATCGTTAACGAAGAAGATAAATAGGACTGGACAAAGTATTGGCCCTAATGGTACTGTTTCTGTATCTGGTCCCTAGTTTCTGCCCTTCATCTACACTGTGTGTCACTGATGACCACGCTCTGAGTCCAGTTGTTCAGCGAGTTTTCAATCCTTTCTATACCCATTAACTGCCTACATTAGTGTTCAACATCTTAGAACACAAGAATAGCCTACTAAGATAACCCTCAAAACTGCAAATCTTGCATTTAATAACTGAAGAGCGTAGACGTTTTATGACCTCTTCCAAAGTGCCTGAAAGGTCATTCTGCATTGTCCTGCTGTGTGATGCAGATGAGGCACTGGACACATTACATAACTAGATAGACTTGTTACAGAGAAAGGGACTTAATCTCCACCTCTACAACAAGGCATCCGATCCTGATAGTCATCACCATGCAAGGAGAGGGGATAGATTCAAGCATTTCTTTTAGGGGAGAAATGTGGCAAAAGGAGCAGAATGAAAGTGAATTTAACAGGCTTGCTATCCTGGAAGCAAAGCAGCTTTTCAGAACAAGATGGTTCTTTCTTTTCTTTCTTTCTTTATACAGGATTTCATTTGGTGCACTGCTATAATGGAGAGGCTCTAGAATGCCAAAAATGTCTCCCTTTACCTCTGTCCATAACACTCACAAGCTGTCAGTCCCCCTGCTGTGAGCTTGTTTTTCTTGTCAAGGGTAGTGCTGGCCACTGGTGCTAGCTAAAGAACTGCAGCACTTGGTGTCAGAGGCAAACCTGCAACCAGACTGGTTACAGCTGTTGGGCTTCCACAGTGAAAGTCTCCCTTTGCGGAGCCACTGGCATACAGCACGCATGTACTCTGTACCGCCCTATCCAGACCATCGCACACGTCCACATTTCCATGGTGCTTTCACAGCAATCTGTGTTAGTCACTTGTGTTGTTGGGCTCCCAAAGAACTGACAACAGCCTAGAATCCAAACCTGAGCCAGATGGACTTTTTTTTTGCCAGTTTTTAACCGAATACAACGTGCTGATTGAAAGCTGCATTCTGATGATCAACAGGCAAATTTCACAGGGTGGGTATGTGTAGCTGGTACACTAGCACAGCTGGCTGCTGTCTCACCACCACATCTGGAGCCATCAAACTGCTGCCGTTGCATGAGGATTCAGCTGCTGCCTCTACAGTTTATACAACCATGGGTTAAAGTGCACAGATTTTTTGTGTAACCACATGGATAGAAGATGCCAAGGTCATAACTGCCAGCTATATGTCACCAGTCAGGTAGTTTGGCACTGATAATGATTGGACATGTATTTACCATGTAGGATCCTGAACAAACAGGGATAGCTTTTTAATGTTAAAAAAACCCCAACCCATCAACCAACTTGATAGATGCTTTTGTTTCTGACTTTTAAAACCTGAATCCTCAGAACTACAAATACTTTGAGGAGCCTAGGCCCTGTTTAGGAAAGCAGCAGGGATTAAAATGCCTGAGTAACTGAGAGGCACTAAGCACCTTTTTGCTCCGAGGCCTAAAATGCTATTGATACAAGGGATTGCCCCAGACTTATTCTGGGAAATTATTTATTCAGTTATTCTGAATTGTTACATTTTGTTCTGGTTGTGGATGCGCCGGTGAAATCAGAACAGACAACTTACTCATTCCACAGTGAATTAAACACCAATGTGCTTTGGAAAGCGATAGTGTGGGATGGCTTGGGATTTAGCAGACCTGGGCTTATTTAACACTCATTCCCAAATTCTTTATTCATTTGTGGGCAAACCATCTTCTTAGTTTGAGTCTTCATTGCCTAAGTATAAAAATATTTCCTTTCTCTGCAATCCTGTCTGTTTAGCTTGTGAGTTTTCTCTATGAAAATACAGCGTGTAGTAGCATTGACAGGACTCCAATATTAGATGACAATTCTAACATTATTGCAATAATAACTGTAGCCAGCTCACATTAAATCACCATATAGTTTATGTAGCAGTGACAGTTTCAGTGGAATTAGGCTAGAGAGAAATTTATCCAAGAGTCTTTAGCAGTGATTTAGACATGAATGTTCTTTTATGTAAAGCGATAGTTGGAAGGATTAAGATGGGGAGGTTAATCTTTCCTAACGGCTAACTCATTGTTTTCTCACGATTCCAAAAATTCTTTGGTAAGAGACATGGTCTGGACAGCTCACCATGAGCAATTTTGGAATGGAAAGTTAACCGCAAAATAGAGCTGGATATCTTGCAAAACTCACTCAAATCCTGATTTCCTTCTGAGTCTTTCTTCTAAAGATGCCAGACACATTCCTATCCATGTCCAACAACTCTGTTTTCTGAAACTGGAACGCTTACACATACACGCGTATCCACGCAGAGACACACACAGTCGAAAGAGGCAACTTGAAGTCATTGCCAAAGAATACGTATGCTGGAAAATATATCGATTAAAAAGCATGCTTTCTTATCTAAGCTTAGCTTAGCCTTTGTAAGAAAAGGTGCTGCTTGAAGGGGAGACTAACATCAAAGTTAATATTAATTAATTAGAAATAATTAATGTTGTTTCTTTTCCTTTGGTCTCTGAAATGGGAAGTCATTCCAACAAATATTTGGGATGGAAAGGAAATGTGCTGCTAGTCCTTCCCAGGAGGAAAAAGACTTCCTGTCAAAGGACTGGTGGAAGGCAACAGGGAAGGTGCCATAGCTCTTTCTCCTCTCCATGAATACTTTCTGACTTAAGTCTTAATGTCCGGAACTTGAAAGAAACCCTCTTGTTACTATGCTAATACATAACTGGTAGAAGTCTGTTTCCAACCTCTGTTTGCAAATTTGGCCCTTAAATCCACCTATGTAACAAGTAAATGAAAGCTTTTTGTTTCCAGTAGCTTTTTCTTTGGTCTTGCTGAAAAAAGTCTGCGGTTCAGCTTTGCGTCTATGGGACACCCTGTCTGTCCACATTCCCTTCCAGGCACTTTTGTTACAGTCTTGCCATTTGGTGGTTGCGTGGTCTTAGACTCAAGGGATCCTGCTTTTGCCAAGGAAAACTTTCCTCCACAAAGATTCAAGCATATTTGAAGGCAAATGTAGAGGGGGTTGGTGTTTTTTAGGGGTGTATCTTTCATATATCAAGGGTTTGATGACACCCGGGCAGCTTGTGTTCAGGGTGACCTGGTATAGAGGATGCTACTCATGCTTCCACATAATCAGTTCAAACCATATGCAGAATACATTCAGGGGCAGGATTTATAAAGCAGCCTTGTATTAGGCAAAATCTGCTTCCATGGCAATATCTGAGTGGTACATGCACATAAACGGAGCAGTGCTAGGCCAGCTTTTGGAAAACAGCCAGAGTACACAGTCATGGCATGACATTTCTCAGTCGTGCCCCAAATCCTTATATTCTTCCATCCTTTTAGAAGTGACAGTCCTGTTATCTGGAAAATGTTAGTTATGCTTCCAGTTCCTAAACAGCTATTAAAAAGGGCTATCTCGGGTTATTTATGGCATAGCTGCAATCAGAAATGATGGCTGTAAAAGTACCATTGTGGATATGTGGCTCAGGAGCAGCTCTCTTTGCTCTGTTTACAAATCAGAGGAGTTAGTCTCACAAACTCAGCCGAGGAACTGAGATCTAAATGGGGTAATTTCTGGCTCAATAATCATTAGTATTACTGTACTTTCCTCCAGATAGACTTCTCCATCTAGGCACAGATTTATATCGGTAGGATCAGAGCCTTCAGCACATAAATTCTTTTGAGGCCAGCACTGACTACATTTATGTTTTTAAAGTATCTCACTCAAAGGGACCTCAGAGCCATATTACACTGGACTTAAATGTCATTTTTAAATCAGTGTATTCCTGAATCAGTTTGGGCCAACACAGACATTACTGTTGATAGAAAAACAATCATTTAATTTTACTGGCTAATTCATTCTGGACACCGTTAAATGAAGTAGTGACCTGATGTCCTCTGAGACTGGTGGAGAGACAGAGAAAATACAGCAGAGAAAAACCTTTGAAGCTTCAACAAGGAAGTCCAAATTTGGAGGATTTTGTGCCATTCAAATTTGGTTATTGAGGGTTTGGGACTGAACTGTATCATTATTTTTTATAGTGCTATAAAATGAAAAACTCTTTTTAATGAATCTGGTTTCTAGCTGTCCCTTTTGGGTTGTTGAGACCAAGTGTTCTGTGCACAGGATATAATTAGCCTGATGTACAAGCTAGTGAAATAAATGGACTTTTAATGATGCTCAGGATGCTCAAAGAAAAGAGTAGCAAATCCAAAAAAAATGCATTAGAACTGGAAGTCAAATGAAATTGGTTCTTGCAAAGTAACTTTTTGGCTTCTACTCTTATTTTGTCTCTGTTTTTCCTCGCCCCTGGGCCAAGGTGGCTGCAGGCTGGGATTGCTGTGCCGCAGCAGTGGTGGGGGTCAGGAGACCTCCGGTATGCCCCCTCTTCACTGTGCAGGAATGTCCTTCAAGTTGCAGTCTTGCTTTTTTCTTGGAAGAGAAAAACTCTTCTGAATCCCACTGAGTTCTGCTTCTGGATCTTTCTCTTCAAGAAAGAGCAAGTTCACACTTGATCTTCAAGAACTCTTTGTTTAGGAGCTGTCATTTTAGGAAAAATTTGTCTGAATTTAAATTACTTTAATTCTTAAATGCACGTAGTTTGGAAAGAGCATAAGTTTCATGCTAACCATACACATCCTGTGGATGTTCATATTGAAAGGCCATCCTTCTTCCACAATGTACTGAAAAAGGGAAATGAATCACAAAACACAAGCCTCTATGAGCTGAACAGAGTACAAGTGTCTCCATATCTCAGTTCAAAGAAACTTTTGGCTCTAAGCCGTTGGTCCATTTGAACCGGTGGCAACTTTCCCACTGCCTCCAGTGGCACTGAATTTGGCCCTTGGACATTTATGTGGTTAAATGGAGCTAACAGTCCCAGGGCGAGCCAGGAGAAAGGTCCTTCCAGCCCACAGGGTCATAGGGTCTGACTCTCACTTACTCAAACATGCAAAACAACACTATCAAAAGCTCATAAACAGCAGCGAAGGCTGGAGGTTAAAAGAAATGTCTGATGTTTCACAGAAAATCAAAAGCAGTTGTGCAACTGCAAACACATTAAAGCATGAGTCAGACTGGCGTTTGGAGGGAAAACACATCCCATGGTGGACAGCTACAGCGGATAGATGGACCACATGGGCCACCGCCATTCTAAACTGTTGCTATTTTAGATTTCTTATACATTATTTGCAAAACAACCCTTTCAAACCGACTTTTGTGCCATGAAGTAGGGTGTAACTTCCCTGCAGGTTGCGTTTCTGCCTCAGATCTCATTATTTCTCCTGTTACACTCTCAGTTTTCCACTTGCCTTTTCTATGACTCTGCTCCCATTTTTCTTAACACTCCTGGTTTTTGACCTGCCTTCTCTTCCCTGCTCACACCTTCTTAATCCCAGTGTTTGCAATTACTTGTAACTCTTGCTACTTTTCCATCAGTCTGTATCCTTCAGTCCAGACAATCAAGTTATTTATGGAGCTCTGCTTAAGTGTTGCTTTCTTCTCACCTGATCCCACACTCCATGTTTTCTTCAACTGTGTGCCAGCATTGGTGCTCAATTATTTGTGCTATTGTTATTAACTAGTCTGATACATGCCCATATCTATCATAGAATTGTAGACTGGTTTGGGTTGGAAAGGACCTTAAGATCTTCTAATGTCAACCCCCAATTTATGCTGTTTTTTTTCCCAGTTCAATCACTGCCCTTGCCTACCTGTTCTTATGAACTCTTCCTTTGCTTTTCTAAGGAGCTTCTTTGTTAAATGCTCTTTTCCTAAAACCCTTTATGGAATATCCAACCTGGTGGAAGGTGAGTTGCTAAAGATCTTATTTGGGAAGAACTGGAAAAGTGAATGTGAGTCACTCCACTGATGCAAGATTGCTTCATGGGCAGTATTTGGCTGGTTACCTTCTACTTACAGGTGAAGTCAGTGTCCCCTTGCTCACCTCATCACACAGCTGTAAACCTCATGCAGCTTATGACAACATCTACAGCAGTCAGTATGTGGGAGAAATACAATTTCGTCTCTAAAGTTTTACACACTGCTGTTATGAACTGTGAAACTATGGCAGCTCTCCATCCGGAAACAGCTGGACTTGCATGTGGATGAAGTAAGTCCTGTATTTTACATCTATACTTGTCTTTCCTACCATAAGGTAAGGGTTTCTGGAAAATGGATCAGTTGCTGCATTAATACAGAAAAGCATGTTGCTATCCTCAAAGTAAGTGTCATGGAAAGTAATGAAATTATCATGCATATCCCATGATTCATTTACATGTAGATTTTCAAACCCAGCTTGGCATATTTTCTTGGAAAATATGAGTTTTTAGGTGAACGAGCTGTTTAGTTGTTAAAATGCTGCCTTTCTGCTAAGCATGATTGAATGTGTCTTGGATGCCAATAAGCTCGCTCAGTGAAGAGAAAGACCAGACAAAACTCTTGCAGTGTTAAAAAGCTCCTTAGCTGCTATCCACCTTCCTGCTTTCCTTAAGCAGGCAACCTGGAAGGGAGCTGGTTTGTCTCTCCTTGGGCATGTGCAGTGCAAGGCTTGAGCAAAGCAGCTTCCAGCAGAAGCATGCTGCTTCTTAGCTAAGAACATGACTAAGCTCGGTGAAGACAGAAACGAAAAATGAAAGGTTCATATTCTGGCTCCAAGGTCCTTCTGGCAGACCTGGGATTATCTTTGGACGTGTCACGAAAACCTTTCAGGACAGATCCCAGAGCCAAACATTTCTGAAGTGACAAGCAGTTTTGGGAAACTCAGCTGTGGCATTCCCAGTGTAAGAAGGATCTGAAAACTCACCTTGGGAGAAATCAGGTCCCTTTGGAGGGATGGAAGGAGATACCTCTGTTCCCCACAGACATACGGACGTGGCATGCTTGAACCTGTGCTCATCGGTGAGGCCTCAAAGTTGGCTCCATACAGAAAAAACAACTCTCCCTTCCCCATAGGGCAAATGAGGGGTTCCTTCTGAAATCAGTGGGGTAAAAATAGTATAACTCAAAAGAAAGTCTGCCTCAAAACCTCATCCTTTTAAGGCTGTATTCTGATTTGATATATACTAGATTGGATCTGGATTGTGTCTGAGACAAGTACTCTTCAACTTAAAACTAGCACTTAAATGTGGAGGCAGATCTTAATAGTACACTGAATAAAATTGATACAGCAAATTGAATATTGCTATGCAGCTGGGTACGTAACACAGTTGTGAATCCTCTGCTACTGTAAGGTCTTCAAGGCTGGTCTGCCTTTCCTTCAAACTCTCTTGTATAGCCATGGGGTGAAAACATGCACCTGAAATCTGGGATTTGAAAACAATATTCCTCCTCCTGCTCATCTCTCCCTGTCTTCCCTGACCTGATGAATATTTAACTGTGTACGGACAATGAGAAATCTTTGATAAGGGTGCATCACTCTAATACCGTAAAGACTATCTGATCTTGCAAATAAAGCATGAACTGATAGCCTAGCTTCAGATGAGCTGGAGGGAAGGTTGTCTGCATGGCCACGAGTCACTCAGCTGACACCAAAGGCCATGCCCCGGCTTTATCTGAAGCCCCCTGAACTTTGGTCTGTAGGCAGGAGAAGAAGAGGAATAGCTGGTATCTGAATCCCTTGAGAGAATCCCGTGGGAATCCCATGTACATCGCCAGGTAACTTAACTTTGACAGGGCTTGGCAGGTTTACTTAGACCACCCATGTTCCCAAAGCATTTCTGGAATTTAGTCCCTTCATTTCCCTGAAATGCTGCTCCGAGTTCATGTTGTGGTTTAACTGACTTGCAAACAGACAGAGCTCAGATTCAGATGGTAAAAACCCCATGGAACTCTGCTGCACCACCACTTCTCCAAGCACCGTGATGCAGAGGTGCATGATGGGGAAGGCACGCACCTCTTGACACTGGTTTTTCAACCCAGTGCACTGTACAAGCTGATTACATTGCTTTCACTGAAGAACATTCCTTCTAACAGCTCATCGGGACAGGGAGAGCTGCATTTGTTAATTAGGGAGAAAGTTTTGATTATTAATCCTTTGTGGATGGATCAGAGCAATAGCAACTCAGCTGCTGCAGCAATGCGTAAGCTCCAGATTCGAAGTTGGCTGCTGCCTGCTTCTACAACACTCTCAGCACTCAGCCTGTTTGGGTCTTTATTCACCCCCAGACATTGGCAGCAGAGCGATGGAAACCAGAACATGTTCAACATACACGAGTGTTTACCCTTGTCATGACACAATTTGGGATTTTCCATTTAAGCTTGAAAAACAAACCCTACACAGAATTTATTAGGAAAATAGTAGCTATGAGGTAAACTTATGTCAACAAATGCCAAGAGGTCAAACAGACGCCGCATGACATTTTGGTTGAATATTCTGTGTGTTCCTAGAAGCAGTGTGAAAGCTGGCTCACGAGGTATGTGATGGAGTGTTATAGTGACTGGGGAGCAGGGCAAGTCCAGAAAGTTTCTGAAAGCAAAGCCTTATTCTGCTTTGTAGTAACAGAGGTCTTTTCTTTATACACTAAACCTGAGTGCTCTGAATGCCAAGGCTGGGGAATGACACCGGTATGGCCACATCACCCACAGGAGCCAGAGGATGCAGGACAGGCTGGTGCCAGGGACATCCCCACTCCAGCCTGGGTGGAGAGTAACTCTGACTTTTTCCATGCTGCTCTCAAATTAAGTAGTCATAATTCCTTCCCAGACCAGTCCTAACAACCCCAAAGTGAGAGATTTGCAACCATTTCTGGTGAAGGTGCTCTGCTCTCATTTACAGAGGCAGAAATCTGCTCAGCCAGCAAAAGAGGAAGCAAGACTAATGATGAAAGTTTAATATGAGGAAGAGGAGGGAAACCATCTTGTTTCAAGTAAGGTTCATGTGTTGTCCTTAACAATCATGAACCTGTATGATGTATTTTTATGTTACTCAATTTTACTCATTTATTTTTATGTCATACTAATTTTTAGTCTCACCTTGTTTCTAACTCCATTAGTTGTGCTTTGAAGAAGACTTTCACATGACTTTAGATACATAATGAATATCACAAATCATACCATTCCGCTATTTAGGCAGCAGATGGAGACTGGGTAAATCCTATGCTGTCGGAGCTCTGGCACTTCTGGGTTAGCTGCTGCCTACCAAAATCTTGCCCATGTCCATGTTCAGGATGTCCTGGCATCATCTGTGTAGAAATCTTTAATACATAAAATATCACAGGTAACAATAAGTTTTAACAGTTACTCTGGTTTAACATATTCCAATAACTCTGCAAGACTAACAGTTATACATGTTATGTCCTCTTTCTTCCTATTCTGCTTATTTTTTTGGTGTTAAGAATGCTATTTCCGGGTGTGCCTGTGCATAAATTATTCTCCCTGGTTTGCATTGCAGCACACAGTGTTGGCAGATGGTGAATAAAATGTAGAGATTATGTGGGGGGAATTAGAAGAAAGTCACCAAGACAAACAGGGCAAATTATCATCACTAGAGCACCCCAAAGAAGTTAAGTTTTAAGTGTTGTATAGAACTACATTGCAGAGGCAATACATTCCAAAATGCCATCTCCTCTCAGTAAATGGGGAAAACACTGATATAGACACATGCTATTCATAGAGTATGGGTTGAATCCCAGTAATTCAGGAGAACCCACATGCCACAATTAGGTATGCAAGTTCTCATGACTGTGATAACTGCACTGTGATGAGCATATCCCAACAGGTCACTTAGAAGCTGCAAATGCAATGTAACAAACACTATAGTGTTCACAGGGGTCCCTGGAAGATGCCACAACACAGTTCAATATTTTGCTGTCCATCTCTCATATGAGCTCCAAATTCACACACTTTATGAGACTTTATTTGCAATGCTGAAAAACTGGAAAATAGGTGAAAAATTCTTCCATGTGAGGGTGCTGAGGCGCTGGCACAGGGTGCCCAGAGAAGCTGTGGCTGCCCCATTCCTGGCAGTGTTCAAGGCCAAGTTGGATGGGATTTGGAGCAACCCGCTCTGGTGGAAGTTGTGCCTGCCCATAGCAGATGATTGGAACTGGACGATCTTAAAGGTCCTTTCCAACCCAAACCATGCTGCGATTCTAAGTAAAGATCTCCATACTTTGAATGAATATTGGATTGAGATGCTTTAATCACTGGGCTATCACTGCCCCAAGTTTCAAGAGGTGCAAGATTGCAAACACAGACCCATATTTAGCTTTTCCTTGGTGTTAATTAGAGTGGCTACCCATGTATTAACTGGTCCACATCTTTTCTTAAATGATCTGTGAAGTATACGAGCCACAGTCTCCAACTCACAGGTCTGGTTTTCTCTCTAGCAGATAAACATCTAAGGTAGGTTCTTAAGTGATTGACCTTTTTCAATCTAAATCCTTTATCAGTTCAAGCTCTGAACCTCCAAATACACCTACTGATTTGATGATTGGACTTAGGGACAATCTTATTTCTTCCTGTGAAGAGCTGCATCCCCATCTCTGCAACATCAGCATACCTTTCTTGTAGGAATTTAGTGCTTGGGAGGGACATCCATCGGTGGCAGATTCAATTCTAAGTTCAGGGCATTTAGAGCTTTAGCACGTCAAATTTGAGCCACTAGATCCAGCTACTGCTGACATGGTATAGCATGGAGCTGTAGGTCAAGGGTGAGTTGTCCGTGCCCATGGCAGGAGGGTTGGAACTGGATGACCTTAAGGTCCTTTCCAACCCAAACCATTCTATGATTCTATGATTCTATGATTCTAGTCTATGATTCTGTGATTTTATGAACAGGATAACACAATCTGGTCCTCTCCAATGCACGGGAACAGAGAGCTTCCAGCAGAGGCCATATCCTGCCTTGGGCACCCTGGCCAGAGCTGGCTGGTGTGTGGAAACATTCCTAACAGAATCCCAAAGTGGATCCCAATAAAAAGACAAATGGAGGTCAATGCGCTTCCGCACCCTGCCATTCTTTGATGCTAGTACCCCTCCCTCCATTCACCCACACAAACCCTTGATGTAAATGGGTCAAGACTCACTCTCCATATGGGGCAGTGCTTGCTATTTTTAATTTTTGAAAGTTAAACCAGCTCTGAAGCTGGATTAGTGGTGGCAGATCCCCCTAAACTATAGGCACGTAAACTGAGGGTGGACAGCTGCTCCGACGTTCCTGGCTTGGAATCCAACCCTTAAAACATACTAGATGCACATACATGGCTTCTTGGCTGCCCTATTTATGCCCATCTGTTAAGATGGCACACTGCCTGCTTAGAAGTTGGTCAGATCTTTGCCCTTGGGTACTATACCAGGCAATGATGGATATATAAGGACAGCCTGCATACGGTGGCAAGAGAGCTCTTCTCCATGAAGCGCCTTCTCCTGCTATGGCTGAGCCTCGCACTTTGGTGCAGTGGTACATCCTTGCACTCCAAGAACACCTGTTTCATTACTGGCCTCCTAATAAGTAAGCAAGCCGAGGAGAAGAAAAGGGGCTTGTGGACTTCATGGAAAGTTTTGGCTGTCAACAATGAGGCAGGTTGTATTACAGAGCATTCCCGAAATACAAGTGGTCACCAATGGGGACATCAACATGACAGTTCCACCCACTGCCACTCTGCATAACAGGCAACAGGACCAGGGGACAAATCAAATTTCAAAGGATTGCATACATCTGAACCCAAGATATCACTTGTATATTTGCCTCAAGAAGAGAGCCAAGGGACATAACCCTTCCTGGTCTTTAGTAGGGTACATGATGCCCTTTCAGATGGGATCACAATGACATGAATAACTATGTTGGGTGAAAAGCGGGGATTTTCTTCTGTTCCTTTAAGTTATGCCCATTTCCCTTTGCATAAAGTAGGAGAACACAATTAAAATGAATACTGAGAATTCTCATGGCACTCGCTCCCATGTTTTTTTGTCAGAAACGAAGATTTCAGGTCTGTAGGACAAGTAATATTTGGCTTGATACAGAAGAGTGCATGCACTGATCAGACTTTGTATTTGCAGTAACACTTAAAAACCTCAGTTGAGATTGAAGCCCTAGGTACTCTTCAGGACAGCGTCTGTCTCAGGAAGCATAAAATACAAGCACACAATATGGAAGAAGGCAAAAGAAGAATATTATCCTGCAGTTAACTACCAAGAGTTGGATAAAGTGCCTTATCTGTGCTCACAAAAGAAAGTTTTATTTTAGCAAAGCCCTTATAAATCCCTCACTCTCACTTTATGTAGAAGTCATCCTAGTTTGTAGTTGTCTCACATACATTTCACTAGTGTAGGTTGGTAACATGCAGCACCTTTTTTGCTGCCTTTCTCTCTAAACCTTTTCTGTCACTTCATGATTCTACTTTAAGTGCATTTATTTAGTCCAGCAAAAGATTAAGAAAAACAGAATTGTTCTTATGTCACCTTGAAAGCCATTGTTAGGGGAACATTTCCCCAGGATCCGGGATGCTGACTCAGGAGATCAGAAGAATGGTTCAACGGATGGTGCCAGTGAGGATGCTACAGCTCTCTCACCCTATTCTACTCTCCTGGTAGATCTGCATCTATTTCCACACTGCCTGCAGAGCAGCTTCCAAACCCCATGTGAGCTCTGTGTCCGTAAGAGCGCAGCAGGTCAGTGCACCAATGCAAGTGCGCTCCGGCTCCACCACCTTGAGGACAGGCAGTTGGCAGCCCTTCAGAGGCCATTCCTGCGTGATGATACACATGTCCCTAAGGGTAGGTCTTGGAAGGGTAACTGAACATCTAGATCCTGCTGAAATCCTATAGTCTCCTTGTCCCTCAGGCCTCCATATAAATTGGGAATAACAGGAAATCTCTAGCTTAGAGGAGTGCTATGAGGTGCTTAGATGATGATGTAACTAGAGCCATTTATGTACTTCAGGTGGACAGCTCTGATGTATTACCCACGATGGCCCTCTTAGTGTCCAAACCAGCCTCCAGCATGTGTACATTTTGTTGCAACACCCTGGCCTGCATCCCACTGCTAACAGCTATTTAGGGCGCTTGGAGACTTTCTGGTGAAACTACCATGCAGTCACCAGGTTGAGATAGCATTCTAATGACAGAGAAAGCCCACAGTTTTCTCACCACCAGCAGTGAGAAGTCCTTCGTGTGAACTCTTGCCTCTGGGGGTTCCATGCAGGGTGCTGTCCCACTGACCTCTGAGTCTGGCTCAGCCCCAGAAGCCAGGAGTGGACAATGTATGCAGTTTCTCACCATAGGCCATTTCTCTCACTCTAATTAATTCTGACAAGCCCAGTTTCTCTTTACACATTGAGCTCACATGTTCCCATATGAGAAAATCTTATTCCAGCTGCCATTGTATAATCAGAAGTATTATAGGTTTTGTTCTTTCTTGCCAGACAGTGTTTTTTCTCTAATTGGATCCATAAGAATGCCCTTACTCCTGAGATGAGACAGACTTTTGTGAAGACTAATGTTTGCAGAGAGGACCTAACCTCATTTATACCTCACAAAGTCATGTTTTAATCCAGCAAAAGGATTTTACCATTGTATTGTTTAAATGAATGATATGAGGCAGAAGCCATCCAAGTGACCTGATAACTCCTAAGCAGTTCATGACATAAAGTCTTCTTCCTAGAAAATCTTTTCTTATTCTTATCTATGCTGGCTGCATTTTATGAATTGCCATCCTAACAGATGCCCTGTAAACACCAGTGGGTGCACATCTTGCTGGTGGAACAGCTAGAGCAATGGCTCTTGTGTGCACTCTGGCGGGATTTAGCTGGAAGTGAGATGCATCATTGTCCAGCATCTTCAAAGTTTATCTGGATGCGAGCAGGATGCACTTGGTATATTTATGTATACAGTTGGGTATCCAGCAAGCCATCCCTAACTTCTGGCAGAACATGTCCCAGGTAGTTCACAATAGACCTGTCCCAGCTTTTTAGTCCTTTGCTGTCCTTAGGCACAGTATTCATGTAAGGGACCCCTCCTTCCCTAATGGTACCTCTTCGTATGTCTGGACAACTGTGAAATGAAAAACAAGGTCATTCACACATCTGATCACCTGAAAGTCCATATCCCAGTGCAAATCATATCCCAAGACTTCAGTAGTGCACACAGACGACAGCTGAGCGAGGGCTGGAGAATTTCAGTTTTGCTCTTAGGACCAAGGGAGTTTCCTATTAATTTGCGTGGAGCTAGGTCAAGAGCACAGACACTTCTCTTTCAAAATGCCTCCTACTCTTTAAATTATATTTCTGTTGGCAACTGAGGGCTTTTGACCTCTCTGAGCAACATGTTTTTTCCAGGAGAAAGTTTATATGTAGACTGGCTAGTTCATTACCACACAAAGGACCACTTCTTTGTTAAGAATAGACAGTACTTGAGCATGGTTAAAAACAAAACCATGAAGAAAACTGGTTCGTTTTGGGCAGGAATTCATGGACGTGGGCTTCGGCTCTGAGTGAAGTCACTGAACTGTTGCGTCCTACAGTGGCGTGAGACAGGAAAGGCACAATTCAAAGGTGCAGTGTGATGCTGCCAGATAATTGCTAGGGTTGGAATCACTCCTGAATGAAAGAGCCAGAGAACCAAGACCTAAGGACTGCCAGTGTTGTCTGAATCGTTTCTTAACGATTATATGCCAAACAGATCTAGAAAGGCTTTCAGAGCTGAGGTGTCTTTCAGAAACTCTATCCTACAGAATACTCCAATGTGGCTATGCTACAACTTCAAGCTGACAACAGAAACGATGCAGAAGGGAAGGGGAGAAGCACAGGGATATGTCCAGGATGTCTGCTTTACACAATACCTTCCAGAAGAAAGGCCAAGATTTCTAACTTCTTGGATGTACTCACCCAAAAACTTGCCAAAGTTTTTCATTCTCTGTGCTGTGAACAGGAATAAGGTAATGGTAACAGGAGGCAAAATTCAATTAGGTGGAACAAAAGGGACCTTTTATGGATTTTCCATCATAAATCCTTTACTCAGATTTTTTTTGGGGGGTAGGGAGGGAGAGCAAATCATACTGTTTAAAGAAATGAGGCATAACATATAAACCAGTAATGGTGATTAAATAAGCATAAATCAGTACTTAGTGAAAAGTTGGTGCAAATGCTATAGCAGCACAATATGTCATTGTCCTTTTGCCAGGAAGACTGCTTAAAAGTAATGGGTGAAAAACTGCTCTTATTTAGGCATCATCTAGGCATCAAATGGATGCCAAATAGCATTTGGGATTTTAAATCACAGCCTACATTTAGTGCACTAAATTCAATGAATCTCAAGCAACAGACCACTTGTATTCCTTAGACCCTCCACACTTATTTCATGCTGACTTCCAACTTTTCCTGTCCCAATATGATGAGGCATTAAAAAGCATAAATCTGGGCTTTGTCCACTGATATTGAGGAGATTAACTTAGGTCCTACTGATGTCAGGGCAGCTGCTGCAAATTTAGACCCTGACCAGCCTCTTCACTATATTATTTTAGATTTTCCCTTGGCACATGTCAGAACCCTTTAATAGTATAACTATTGCCAAACTGATGATTGTATGCCACTGCATAAATCAGTCATGCATCTACAGCACAAAAACTGTCTCCCTACCCCCTCTCAAAAAATCCCAACTAGTAAAATGAGGAAAGCGACCATGCAGGACCTCAGTTTTCCTTCCTTTCCTCACCCTTAGGTAACAGATACAGGAAGAACAGGGTCATGATCCCACCAAAGACTTTTGGCAGGTGACCCGGGTTTACCTGGTAGCGTTGCCAAAGGCTATGTGAGATCTCTAGGGGTCCTGGGGCTTCTGGTACTGGAGTTTTCTGTCCTTCCCTACTGGACCAAGGAGGATGATATTAACAACATCATTTCCAACATCCCATCAGCCAGATATACACTCCTCCAAGGGCCCCAGGAAAACTTTATCAGAACCATGGTCTTCATACCACCCTCTTGAGCCTTTGAGGCCTTTGGGTCATTGATTTTCCACTTCAGCCCCAGTCAGGAATTGGTTCACTGCTCAGTACCTTTTGCACAGCATGGTCTGACAGATTCCCTGGCACTGCAGTCAGCCACAGAGGGTGATATGAACACTGGCTGTTTCCTCAGGTGATGAATGGTCATGGCCCCCAAGAAGCATGCAGGAGTGGGGAGGGTGGCCCAGTTAATGGAGGCATTCAGCAATAGCCAGGGTGACCGTCAGCTCCATCACCATCATCTGCTTCTCTGCAAAGTATATCCCAGTATCATTGGCACCTAATGAAACATTGAACAGTGCTGTCAGGAAGAGTGTTTGCATGGTTAGCTAATCACAGTGATTAGACCCTGAGAGCACTGTATGTCATGAGGTTGATCTACCTTCAGTGATTTTCCAGTTTTCCTCTGGGAGAGTGGTTGTCAGCAGAAAAGCAGAAGACATCTGGAGATTAATGAGGAAGAGCTTAGGCCAATGCTAACACAGGCACTAGGTCACAGGAGGCACAAGTGCTCAGATCCTGTGGCTCCATCTATAGCAGCTGACAAACTGGCCTAAGCAGCACTCTTAACCAATGCAATTTTGTTGTCTTTACTGTGGGTTGCTAGAACAGCCACTGTCATGATTTTGTCCAGGGCTGGCTAGCATTGCTGTAGACAGTTTTTGGGTGTAAGCCAGGAGTTAGCAGTTCCCAGTGAGTTTTGTCATGGCCACCACTTGGGAGACATAGAGAGAGTGACTGGGTTTATTTGGTAAAGCCAAGTCTCAATGCCAAAGACCAAACACGTATTTACTCACCACTACGTACGTAGCACTGACAGTCAGCAATTTGGACAAAGAAGAAAATGGCTGGAGTCCTCAAACCGTTTTTGCTATGCCAGCTTCTCGCAAGGCCAGAAGAACATGTGTGACAGCCTCTTCAGTTAACAGCAGTGCCAGAGAAGGTCCCATAAAAGCTTCATCATGGATGGAAATGCAAAGGTGCATACCTATCCCAGATATAGCGGCATCAGACTCATCCCTGTTTAAACATTCAATTACTTGAATATGGCCCAAAGCTTTAATCTACGAACTCCAAGACCTGAATCAAGAAGCTCCGTGTTTTCTGAGTGATAGAAAAACCTGCACAGAAGCAGTGTTACTGGGCCTTTGAAATGGTTTTATGTAGAGGTCAATGCCTAGAGGCTGTTGAGGAGGAAGAACTCTCTATACTGTCTCTGCTTTTAGTCATATGATTTAGTTATAGGTAGTCCTGCAAGGAGCAGAGAGTTGGACTCCATGATCCTTATGGGTTTCTTCCAATTTGAAATATTCTATGATTCTATGCTTTCACGCTTACTGCCATGCTGAGTCACGATAGTCCCTATTGCCCTCAGGTGAAAAGAAAATAGGTCCTGCACTGATTAGGTAGCTTAAATTTCTCTTCCCTGATCGAGTGAATATTGCAATGGGAATGTCTGTCTTCTTGTAGGGTCCAAATCGCTTAGGTAGTGCAGTTTTTGTACACGAAAATAACACATACACTGCATTACAGAAAATCACACCCCACAGACATCAAAAGAAGGGAAACACATATTTTGCCTCTTCTCCAGGAGCCCACAGCAGCCCAGGCCTTGGATGGGGAGGATGTGGGTACACCAGTCACCCATCATCAGGCAGCATTTACTGGTCCTGCCCACAGACAGAGACATGCTGGTCACACGTACGCAAGAGCTCGGAGGATGGCCCATGGCAAAGTCTACAATTTAAAACCCATCCAGTTACATTCTTGGAAACATTCTTCCCTAAGTCAAACCAAGAAAAATATGTATCCCAAATTCCAGGAGGCACAAGGAATTGCATCATTCTCCTATAGCTTCAGGGCTGCAGCGTGGCCAAAGAATGAGGCGTGGGAAGGGCAGGATGCAAAACTACACCCCTAATTGTTACCTTGGAGGAGGTTTGAGGTCCTTGAGTTCAAGCCAGAGAGGTTAGAGTGCTGCACCAGAGCTCTCCTCAGATACCAGCGTATCAGCCATAAAGATGGCAAGTTGACTTCATGCAAGACACAGTCTTGCTCTCAGTGAAATCGGTGCCAAGATTTTCCTGATTCTTACTGAATTAAAGGCACAACTAGACCCAAGTACAACCTTGCATCAGTGAGGCCACCAGTGTTCAGCTGTCTGCATAGCAACACACCAGTGCACTGATAACACAGTGAGCCCACAACAGACATGCAATTATGTATCCACATATTCACACATTCACAGGTGTATGTAAATATGCATTTCTGTAAATATATAAATACGTATGTATGTAAATAATGGTTTTAAAGATGATGATGGAAGTAAGCTATGTATCTTTAAGAAGGTGGGGGCTTCTTTTGGAAGAACAATTTTTCTCATCTTTTCCAAGTGTGAATAAAAGAGTGGTAGGTTTCATTAATGTTCTTTTCTTGCAGTGGTCATTATTTGCAATTTCAAGAATAGAGATCTTAAAAAGAAAAATCAAATTCAACCTGTTCTTTAATCTGGCCTTTCTTTCAATCTCTCCTTTCTTTGCAGATATGTCCACTAGTCCTTAACCTGATTTATGTGATTGGTCAATTGTGACTTAATGAAGGGGATAAAATGCTTTCTGGAATGCTAGTATTATCGACAAATAGCAATGACCAGTGACTGGACCACGGCCAAGACAGGAACTTAATCCCCTGAAGTCCAAGGGCATTGTGAAGTTGCACTGAAGTGGGAACTGAAAGAAACCAGTTACATCATTCCATTTGTTTCCTTAGATTGGGACAAATGAGCTCACTACAGAAAGTATATTTGAAGACTAATTATATAGGGAGAAAACAATTATATGGGGAGAAAACAAGTTAGGAAGGAATTTCTCTACTTCTAGGCATATGTGATTTCAAGTGTGGTTTAAAAGTTTTAATCCTCTTCTTCTCTGGTAACATGTTACTGTTTGATGCATTCAGTGCAGGTTGTTTCTTCCAGGGGTCACACACTTTCGCCCCTTACCTCTGCTTTCCTTAATGATGCTGAGCAGTTCCTTCTCCCTCTATCAAACATTCTGCTTGAATTCTCAGTGGAAAGAGAAGAGCTGAATGGTTCAGTTGCAAGGATTAAAGAGATGGGTTTAAAATGTGTGTATACCTTTCAAGTGTAAAATTTAAATTAGAATACAGAGACACCCTTGCTTGCTGTGCTTTGGATTTCATGTGAAGGTCAGAATTCATCACTGCTGGAGTCCTACTGAAGGTAAGCAGTTTTGCTACTCTATCAAGCTAAGGCTTCTCAGCCTGAATCTTTCTGGTTTTGAACACACACCTCAAGACACATGGTGAAGGACAAAGGATTTTCATGCAATTGGTACACAGTCATTGAATTTAAAGGTTGAAACTATGCACATGAAGCCCTGACTGATGCTTACAAGTTCAACGCCTAGACAAGGACTGAAGCACAGCACCTGTGAGACCACCAAGAATTATCACGCCTTTGGCAGAGGGAAAAGGGTGGGCTATGGGCAGCCCATTGGTGATAGTGAGAGGACAAGAGTCACTCTAAAATATCCTCTCTGTTTTGGTGGATAACACCTGCACTGAGGAGCTTGCCAGGAGGGAGGACAACCCATTTATTGCCCTAGGTCCCTGGTTCTGAGAAGTTAGACCAGGTCTCCAGTGTATTACATGATATATGCTAGTACAAAGAGGTTCAGGTCAAAAAGGTTCAGCACAAAAAGATCAGTCCTTCAACTAGGACTATGCAACACATAATGTTGTAGGATATTGTAGGATGACCCCTGCACTCTGATCAACACCCAGATGCTCAGTAACATTTCCTCCTATACACATCATCTTCTCAGATCTTAGATCTTGATAGAAGAAAAAAAACCCTACAAACAAACAGAAGTGACAGAAACTGGTCATGGACTTCCAAGTTACCACCTGCCCATGTGTTTCTGTGCTGCTTAGGCTCACTTTTCCTTCAATGAGTGGTTAATTTTTATACCATTTTAATGGTATTTTTCCGACAGGAGGCCCCGGAAAGTCAGTGTTGCACATGCAGGTAGATTGTAAATTTGCTGGGGAAAGGGATGAGGTTTATTTGCCTCATTTGCACCTCAGACAGTGGATCCTGATTTCACTGCTATGCCTAATTCATGTAATTGATGGTCAAGTAATTGAACAGCTTAAAATGCCTGGGAAGGCCCAGGAGAAGATTCAAATGGAGCCATTGCTTTTCTTACAAGAACAGTTGGGGTCTGTAATGATGTGAGCTTTGAAGGGAGCAAGAGATGGTGTTTGTGGTAATGAGATTTCCAGAGCCAGAGGCCCATGGGGAATCATAAAGAAGAGAGTGAAGTGAGACATGAAGAGTGAGGAGAGATTAATTAGAGGCAAGAAACATCCTCTTGGTAGTCTTTAATAAGCCAAAGCACTCAAATATACGAGAACTCTCTTAATAGCCCATGGCGAAGCACCGGATGGGCCAGCACCAGGGTCTACACCCAAGTGCAGCAGCTCTGAGGAAGTCCTGCTGCTCTCTCACTGTCTGGCTCTGATCCAAATTTGCAGACTCCTCACCTCCCGAGCCCTCTGTCCATATCCCCAATGGAGTCAGGCTCCTCTTCCACATCCCCTGGCTCCTCCACACTGGCGTCTTTATGCCCCAGCCTTGCTCTGTGTATTGTTTCAGCAATCTTGCCTCTCCATTAGCATTTCGGCAAGCTAATTGCTGTCCTCCCTTGAGCTGGCTGACTAACTGTATCAACTCAGCAGCTGCATCTCTCCTGTGTTTAGGGATTTGTTGATTAAAATGATTACCTCATCCAGTTTGACCCTATCAGCTTCAGCTTCCTTTGCTGATGATGAGAAGCACATGTTGGTGGGCCTGGATCATTTCATAGCAAAGCTCATCGGCAAGGCAGGGGGCTGGATAACAAGCAGGTGAGCTCTGGCAGTGCAAATTCCTTCTTGCCATGGGTTCAAGACATCCATAGGGACTAATGGTAATCACTAGCATAGAAAACTGCTGCTAGCCCAGGATCTCATTTAAGATAAAATTCAGAGAGGTAGCTTTAGAAGACAAGGTCCTTCTAGAGAAAGATTGAAAACGATGGTGTTGGTTGGGTGAGGTCTGGGAAGTTAAGGGAGAAGAGTTGGTATTTAGCTCTAATTTATTAAAATCACTGATAAGAATTATTCTAGAAATGCCTTGTGAAGAAATAAAAGTTCCTTTTATCAGGTTTGTGTGTGGTTTGCTAAGGACATCTACTAATATATTGCGCAAATTCAGGAGAGTTCTGTCTGTATATTAGAGGTTTCAGATGAAGCTTTTGTTACTAGTCAGCTTTCCAACTGTCTGAATGAAGCTATATCTGATTAGGTTGTAGCCTAAACTACTAAATCTCATCTCCACACCCTTTTAGTCAAAGAAAAGGCCTGGAGGAGAGGTCCAGAAAGGTTTTATTTATTCCTTTTCCTTCAATCCTTAAAAGCCATGCTAAGGTACAAACAAGGTCTAATCTGAATTGGGTTTAAATCAGGACAATTGCTCTGAAAGACAGAATGTCCAGCAATAAATGTCTACAATAGCTCAGTTCAAAGCCTGATCCTCCTATGTCAGGTTTTGCCATTAGAAACCTTCCTATGCAGCTCCAGCACTTGCATACCCATTGAGTTACAGAGTTTTCTGTTGTTCAGCAAATCTGGTTCTTTCATCTGTCCATGATTTTTCCATCTATCTTCTCCTCTGTCATTTGGATCTAGTGTATCTGAGGTACTTACTGCTTAAGCTGTAGTGCCTGAAGCTGAACAAAGTGCTCCATATGTCTCAGATATGCCTCTCTCAATTAAAACTATAAACTAGAGCTGCCAAGTGCTGACTTAATAACATACCTATTAATAGTGACTGTTATCAGGGAAATGGGAAGAACAGCAGACAGATAGAAAGAGAAAAACAGTATCAAATTAGACATTTCTCTGAAAATACACTCCAATTTACCCACAAACTACAGCCAGATAACCTACAGAGTTATGGCTATGTGGGTGATAAGCCTCCCTTTAATTTTTGCCCAGGAAACTGTGCTTCAGATTAACTTTTCAGAAGGGATAACAAAAGTGATTTACTCCTACATGCACAAAACCCCACACTAGCATGTTTGCTCATTGCCATGGGCAAAGCGCCTTCCAGACACTCAAGACTGTTCCCTTCTATAAGCACTGTGCAGACCGAAGGCTGTTTTTGTTGCTTACTCGGCTGTAACAGCAGATTATTAAGTTTGTAACAAAATCTCAGGTAACATAAATATTTAGAAACAGCAATCCAGAGGGATTAAACAAACACAGAGCCAGGCTCTTACAGGATTTACCCTGTGTTGTTATTCAACTTGCACATTTCAGAGATAGGAAAACCAAACTGTGCAGCGCTGCGTGGATTACTCCCAAAGACTAAATGCCCATACATATGGGACTAGATTCATGGGAAGGATTAAAGGATCAGTATTAGACTCTGTTCCTAAATCCTAATTAGGTAATTCCTAAGGATTGTAGTTCACAAACCCCAGCACCCTGAGCACGGCTCTGCCTAGTACCAGACCCTCTATAGAAAAACCCCAGGAAAATACTGAAGAGGAGAAATTTCATGTGGGATTAACAACTGGAGGCTTTTTCTTTAATCTAAGCGCTGAATCAGGTCAGTTATTCCCCTCCCTCCCCTCTAAAAATACTAGAGTTGAGGTATCATGTGCAGAGCTCTCCTGCCCCAAATATTAGCCTACACATCTCTGACATGAGAGACCCCCTTCAAAGAAGATCATCTTAGAGTTTGGGTCATTAAGATTTCTGATGTAATTATTAAGGGTTTTTCATGCAGAAGGGATGGGGCTTTAGTGTGTTGGGGAGTACAGGGAGAGGGGGACAGGCTTTCTGCAATAGTCCCCAAGATATGTGGAATCACAGAATCATAGAATAGTTAGGGTTGTAAAAGCCCTTAAGACCACCAGGTTCCAGTCCCCCTGCCATGGGCAGGGACACCTCACACTACTCACAATGTACTTCGTCTCCGGCATGCTTTTCCCATTCATGGCCCAAAAAAATCCCCTAAACCCCAGCGCAGAGTGGAGGGAGGCAGGTTTATGTGGTGAGCCACTGGGCTCATACACAATGAGCCCTATTTTGGATGGAAAAGCTTCAGTTCCAGCTCCAGAAACATGCTAGCGTCAGGGGACTGACCAAGTTATAATTGAATCTCTTTGTGTTATTGGTCTCTTGGCCTTCCTAAGCTGAAGCAAGCTAGATTTGATTTCTTTGGCATCGTCTAGCATGTGTACTGCCAGCATGTTGCCCTTGGTGCCTTGCGTAAGCCAAACTGGCCGCTTCTGTGACCTCTTGTTCCTTCTATACATGGAACATATTTCAATGATTTTATAACTCCTCAAATAAGGTCTCTTTTATTCTTAATCTGAATGCCCTGTTAACTTGGGTTTGGATCCTCTCCCAGTCTCTAGAATACCTGATGCTTTATATTTTGGATATACCGGACTGCCTGTTGCTCCAGGTTATGACAGTGTCTGGTTCATATAATTCTCCCTTTAGATGTTAGACTACTTACTCCAGTTCTCCTCACCACTTAAAAGAAAAATAAGGGGGGTGGGAAGTGGAATAAACAGCTTGCTTCAAAATTCTCAGTGCAAAAGCTGCCCACCAGCTCTCATATGCTGCCTCATCAGCTAGCAAAAACAAGAAGTTCCTCCTGCTGCTCACTTCAGCTTGCCCAGCCCATATAAATGGACTGATTTTGAATCAAGAAAGCTCATTGTGTGTTGTTTCGGCTCAGGTCTAAGGGCAATGTCTGAGGCATGCAGTACAGAGATAAGGATCCCCCAAGCAAGAAACTGGCATGAGAAAAGACATATTTCCTGGAAATAGGTTTTTCAGAAGCCAACCTGCTTGCAGGAATATTTGGGAAGAGAAGAATCTGCAGACAAAACAGTTTTAAACTATACTTTTCTATTTGCCATAATGTTCTCTCTATCTCTCTTTTTTCTCCCTTAAATGAAGCATCTCTTTTGATTCTAAACCACCTTTGAAATTGCAGTGCACTCGACTTTTCAAAAGTTTTTCATTATCTTTAGATATCAGACCTGAAATAAGCTGTTCCCATATGCTTCAGATTAAAAATTTCAGTGGAACCAATGTGAAACTGGAGTGGGGAGAGTTTGGCTTGCAGAGTTTTACTTATTCTCCTTATTTATTACAGGAGGGGAAAAATGAAAGCTCTGAAACCTCTCACAGGATGGGGAACAACTTCTCTACTCACTTGAGGGGGCCAAGTTCTCCAGGCAAAGCTGCACTCGCAGCAAAACCAGCCCTAGTGAAGGTTTCTTTCCATCAACAGATGGAGAGGAAATACTCCCCTCACATATAAACTGGTCATGGAGGGTATAATGAAAATGGGGGGTAGAATTAGCTGAAGGGATTGACCTTTTCTCTCATTCTCAACTCAGCTTTCTCTTCTTCCTTCTGATTAGTATGTTCCTTTGTACATCTCCTGCTTAGTACTAAGTATGCAGGTGTAGCTCCTGTGGTGTTAGAAGATAAGGTGCAGTTATAATAAATTGTAACAATTGACCCCAAACTTATCCCATGTTTTATGCTCTTATGGTTGCTTTCATCTTCTCCGTCTATCTCCGGCCTTGGCCATTTATTCCTTGAACTTCACCTCAAAAAGGCCTCTCAAATCCTGAAACAGCCTCTTGCGCATCCTTCATCTGCAGATTTTCCAGTTGAAGAATCCCAGACCACGCCAAGCTGGATGTTTTTTAGGAAAGCCTCCCAGAGGGAAGATTCAAGTGTTTCCCCCTGCTCTCCCCCTACTCCTCTTCACACCTATTTTTTTAATGGCTTGAACTCTGGGCTGTATCATCTCTGCAGCCAGTAAATTATCCAGGAATCCAGCATAAATGCATTCAGCAGCATGTGGCTTCCTATCCGCTTCTTTGCCATGCTCTACTGCAGCAGTCAGGAGAAAGCAGTGGTTTCAGCAGAATAAAAGCAGGATGAGCAGCCCCGAGTGCCTTGCTGTGATGCTTGGAGGTGCTTAGCAAAGACTACAGCACATCCAGGCCTTCAGCTTCATTATGGACATAACTGATGAGTTTCTAAAGGGTCATGAGGTCTTGGAAGTATGCACAAGGCTGTCTGCCGCTCTCAGAAGCTTTTAGAAAACCAATGTCAGCCTCTATTCAGGTGTTACCATTGTCAGGCATTGGAACAAGCTTCCAGGGAAGTGAAAGAATATCCATCCCTAGAAGTGCTCAGAAAACATGCAGATGAGGCCTTAGTGACATGGTTTAGTGGTGGACTTGGCAGTGCTGGGGTAAAGATTGGACTTGATGATCCTAAAGGTCTTTTCCAACCTGGTTGATCCTATAATTCTATGAAAGCATGCCATTACCTCTTAATTTCTCATCCCTTCTGAACTTTCCTTTTCACCCAGATTACTCAATAGAATCTTAATTGCCTATCTGAAGTCTTCAGTCAGGAAAAATTCTACTAATTGGGAGCCAAGGAAACCTTGCCAAGCGCGCACACCACTCTCCAACTCGGGAACTGCAGCAAAGGCAACATGGAGCCCAGGATGACATCTGCCGGGGAAATTGCTCCAGGTAGCAGATATGACTGAACAACTCCAGGTTGTGCTCCAAAAGTCATGCCATGTTGGCAGAGGATGACTCAATGCCATGTGAAGTGCCATTCTGTGCACTGGTAGCAAATGTTGCTTGCAGAAATCCCTGCCGTGATTTACATCCATAATCCTGGGCAGTAGAGAACCTGGAGTTCCCACAGGAGTCCTGTAACCAGCCAAAATCATGGCAATGAAGAATGTGCAGTGACCAGGACAGGTCAAGGAAGGCTTCAGTGAGATCCTACAAGCACTAGAAATATACCTCCAAAAGTACTACTAAAATACAACCTGCTTTTCAGCTCTAAACCCTTTTCTTCACAGAGAGGGAATTTTTCTGGGCATTATTGCAAGGATGATTCTGAAAGGGCAGGGAAGTGTGAAGGGCTAAGAGGAGGTCAGGGACAGAGAGACATGGCAACATGGGGCTGGTCTGGACCAGAAATACAAGACAACATGGAACTGCAAGGATTAAATATTTTACCTAATCTTCCAGGTGAGGATAATATCCTGGTTTTCCAAGCCATCTCTATTTAGAAATAAGGAAAAGAGAGAATTGTAATCACTTTATTACAACAAGTCACTGATGTTCTGAAGTTTAAAATAATAGCCTGAAATCTCAAGTAAGGAAGCAATTACTGATTATAAATGTATTATAGAAAACATGTTTTAGAAAAAAATCCCAGTTCCTCCTTCCTTTTCTCACAAATCATTCCCTGAATTTTGTACAAGTATTTGCTAATCATTAACATTCATTAAAAAAATTGAGTAATACCTTCAGGCAGTGGGATGCCTGTGAATTGTAATCATAAATCAGCCTATATGGTTTCCTAGTGAGAATTGGCCACACTGTCATTTGCAGTGTCAGTGACCAGCTAAACCTTGTGAAACGAGCTGTACTACAGCATGAGTTGTGCTAAAGGGTGAATGAAATCATTCTGTTGTCAGAAATTAGTGGTTAAGGACATGCAAGCATTTCAAGAAAGCCCCAGAGGCTGCCCCATGTGTTTGTGAATATGTTATTGAATTGTCTGATGGGCTCTGGGTTGCTATGGGAACTTGATGAGCTTGGAAAGACACAATAAAACGAGGCCTTTCCATTTGGGGCAGTCATGTCTTTGGTCCCAAGCACATCACGATGCACTGTAATTATGTTAATGCCAACAGAGCAATGATATCATGCAAAGACATGACAGGTCACACTTTTTTCATATTAGGAGAGAGAGCTGGAACATGTGCATATGTGTACAGGAGTCTGTTTGTAATGAAAATGCCATTATGGGGCCCTTGTGTGCTTGCAGTCTCATTTCACCGAGTTAAGAGTACTTACTTTTCTTAATGCTTGCTTAATGTGTTTACTTAAATATATTTAATAGTCTATGGAGTCCATTTCCATTTAGTATTGGAGGTTTTTCTTACAGCATCACAGTGGCACGGCTGCTTAAGATACCTGTGAAAGTAATGACAACATATTGAAAGTACTGAATGTTCAGGATGTAAGAGGGCAACCTTCAGTTTTGTAATGAAAATAAGCAAATGAGGGAAACTGGGGCGCGTATTAAAACACAGCAACCAGCCAGGAAAGTAACAAATTACTCTATGTACACAAATGGAAAGAGTGAAGAAGGCCAATTTCTTTTTTCAGATGTTGCTCATTGTGGAAGCAATAAATGCCCAGTTTGGAAAAAAATGTAATAACAGTACAAGATATTGCTGTCTGTGCTCCCTGCTCCCCATCTGACCTCATCGTTATTGCATTCCTGGCAGCAAACCAGCTTGGCTTCAAGGAAAAGACTGGATAGGTCTCAAAAACCCCTGTGACCTGGTGATTAGGACTCTCTCTTAATCTGAAGGAAAGGAAGGTCCAGTGCCCCTTTGCCTCAACAATAACCTCTATCTTCCTAGAGGAATGCAGGAGCATGCTAACAGCAGCCATTACCAGGAGCGAAGGCAGGAGGTCCACACACTGGGAACCTTCTCTGTGTGGCCTTGGATTGATGTGACTGACTGACTGAGATTGCGATGGAGCTCTAGCTGGGAGATCACCACCTGGTTCTACCATCACAGGCTGCTCTGATCATGTCTGAAGACTAAAGATAAGCATCTAGGGAAATGTCAGGTGAAGTTGCTGCAGCTATTTCATTCATAGGTCAGTATACAGGAAACTCTTTGCTCAGTGACCTGGGGAAAGAAAGGCAGCAGAAAAGACTAAAAGCCTTGAAGCAGAGGCACCAAGTAATTGAGAATCCACCCTTAAATTGCAAGAATAATAAGGGGATTTTGCACTCACCCCTCCTGTTTTTCAGTATGGGAAGTCCTATTATTCCTTCTAGGGGCATATATATGTTAGAAGAGCAGGTTCTGGTGGCAAAGGATACAATGATCTCTTGAGAAGGGTCCCAGCTGCCTTTCCCTGTTGAGTGACACTCATACTGCCGGGCCTGGGGAGCCAGTGCTCATGCATGTAAAATCACTCTTTTCAGTTTTCTGTTTCTGTAACATGACCTATTACTATACTACATCTTCATGAGGCAGAGCTGTCTGGAGAACATCTGTTGCAGTCCCAGCTGTTCGGGTACTTCCTCCGTCTGATGTTTCAGCCCTGATATCTGCAACTCACTGACAGTAATACATCCCTCAGTTCCTCCTACAAATCCCATTTTCTCTGTTCTCACAAGCAGGGTGGGAGGTGGGGGGAAATAGAGAGATACTTTGCATGGTTAAATATGGGCTAGATGCTTTATTCTCACCAAATCGCACCAGTAAGGCCATTGTGGTCTGACTCATACCAGACAGACAGTAAAAGCCATCTCAGTGTTTATTCCCCTTGGAACCTATATAATTAAAGCTGCACACCTGCTCCTGAATTTTGCTGTCATTTTTTGATGTTATGGGCAATGTGATACTCAGTTATTATCATAAACTATGTTAAGCTCTACCCACTATGGGGTTTATGACAACAATCCTTGAGAAAAGTGTAATCCTCTGCGCTCAAGTATATCTCCTTGTTATAATGCTTATGATTCTTGGCTTGGGATGATGGCAGATGATGGCCATGAAAGACTTCCAAATATGGGTCCTGGCAAGTTGCTCTCTCCCTAACTTGCCTGTATTAGATACATTAGATGAAGCCATTCTCAGACCATCTTTTCCAGCCTTTCAGCACAGCCATCATTCCTTTCAGCACTACTGAGAGATGTGATATCCTGCCCCAGGGTAATGAGGTCTCTCACATCTCCAAATGTAGCCTGCACATATCTGCTGAGGATCCAGGGGGAATCAAGGTAGCTGCAAGGAGGTAGGGGGGTCCAGGGTGTCATCTAAACAGCTCTCACACAGCTTCACCATGGACTTTAAAGTCACTTGCCTCCTTTCCTTCCTGGTCCACAACTCTTGTTCTCATCCCCATGCAAGGGGAAACATCAGGATGCCTAGCTAAAGGTGCTCAGTGAGTCAAGATTTGGGGCAATTTACAGGGCTTTGGCTGGAAAAATTTGCAGGGATTGGAGTGTATGGAGCCTTTCTTGCACACCTTGAGTGAGAGTTACAACCCCCCTATTATCACATTAAAGGGTGGCAAATCCTTTGAGTGTGTTTGAAAAGGAAACATTGCTTGAATTTTGAGAGGTGTTGTGCAGAAGAGCACTCCAGGCTGTGGGTCCCATGCAGACTGATGGAATTTGGATGCTTCCAGTGTCCAATATTTCCTCTTGGAAAAGTGATAATTATTGGCTAGTCCTCCATACACACTGCACAGACATTGCCCAAGACCAAAACACGTCTCCAATACTAAACATTCAATCAACTACATTTGAAAAAGCTATCTAGCTTCTGAGCTCCAAACACTGTGGAATAACCAAAGGACACCAACTTGCAGTAGTACAAATGCAAGCATGGGACAGCTCAAATATTAGACAGCCCTGGAAACAATAAAATAGGTTTCCCTATCACTCAATACCTGTGTCATATTTATTAAAGCAACCATCATAAAATGATTACTGTAACTTTATGTTTGAAAACAGCAATAACGTGTTTTGTATTGGCTTCTGGAAAATTAAAAACCATCCAAAATTTGTCTTCATACTGAAGCTTTTTAAATGGTGCAAGCACTGAAGGGTTTGGAAATTCAATTCTAATTCTGAAACACCAAACACTTCAAAATTTAACACTACCTGCATACAAAAACCCCACATCTGATGCAGTTTTCCCTATACCTGTGCCTCCAGCTACAATCTCAGCAACAAAAACCTATCAAGATTAACAATCCAAACATGTTTCCGAGACAGTTGGGTCATCCACAATTGTTGGAAGCAGCCACTTCTCTTCACTGCCAAAACATTGTCTATCATTTGTTGCCTGATACTCCTGGAGGGACTTACCCAGTGTTCATTAAATAACTTGAATCTGTATGGTAAAATTTCGTTTGAAATATGAATTCTTTATCATGATTCCCACCCCCACCCCAGCTTTCTTAAGGACAACACATGGGTTTTGATAAAAGCTTCTGAATACTGGATGTGCATAAACCACACACAACCAGCTTTCTGTAGCAGCTATAGGACAAAGGTTTGATGTTAACACCTCTTGCACAGTCCCTCCAGGATGTTCAAAGTATATTCACCCGTCATATTTCTCTTGCACATAGTTGTTGAAGAAAAAGAGGGGAATAAAGAGCCATTGCTCAGTGCTGGTGACAGCAGCTGTCAGAAAGCTTCTAGCTTCTTAAGGGAAACGAGCTATTCTCTCAAATAGTCCAGTATAAGACTCCTAGTCACTTCCATGAGGACAAATTCAATCCGAAGCACTCTGATGGCCTCGCCCAATGGCTGGGGAAACAGCTCCACTTTATAGACCATGTTTTGGGAGAAGCAAGGTTAAGTCAAGGCCCTAAATGGCATAACAAACCAGCTGTGCCTTCCACTGACTGAGAAATAGGGCTCAGCTCTGGGACACAGCCACCCCAGTGCAGCCACCAGTATCTTCACTCTGTCACCAGCTCCGGTTTGGGAAATAATTGATCTTGGTCTTGGTTTGCTATCCTGGATGCTCTCAAAGACAGTCAATGTCCTGTGATTCCCTGTGCCAAAGAAGCACTATTGATATAAACGAGGATGGTGATGGTGATGGCTTTGGACAGACATTAATTTGGTGCATGGATACAAGCCCAAATCTCAGATCTTCCTGCCTTAAAAAAAACCCTTATAATTTCTCAGTATTGCAATGTCTTCTATAAAGAGAGAGTAATAATTGCAAGAATTCACAGGGATGTAATAAGAATAAGTGGGCAAAGCTGTCTAGAGTGCAGACACTCTGGAAATGTGGAGAAGCACTCAGTCATTTACCTACACAACGTGTATTATCTTTTCTCCTAAAATTATTTAACAAGTAGGTTATTTTTAAATGCCATTCTGACTTTGTAATTTTATGCCTTTGAGTTTGTAGGTGCCAGCTCTAGCAAAGATGGCAAATGAGATGATTAAATGCTGAAGGGACTGGCACTCCAAATGCTGACCGCAGAGCCATGTTTGCACAGAGGCCCCAGCAGCACTGTCAAGGAACCAAAAAAGCAAGTGCAAACAGAGCTGTGCTGACTTTATGGCCCCTTACAAATCTTTTCTGGCATATGGGAGTATTAGGCCTTGAGACACCAAAACGAGAGAAGAGTATTTTATCAGGTCTCTGTGATAGCGGGTTAAACTTGTCCTTACATGCAGCCTCTATTGTGCATGCACATAGTTGCAGATAAACATCAAAATTTGCCTCTTCTGATGTCAAGCTGGTAGGCTCCGACTGAACCATGACATAGGGCAGCTTGTGTCTCCCTGGCAACACAGGGCTGGGGCCAGCAACTGGTGACGATGAGATCGAGGGCTTGTAGAACATGAGCCTCTCAGGCTCAATAGGATGCTGCAGGACAAAGCAGCATAAGGGAAGACACAACTACTTGCTGAGGTCTATGTGAGATTTGGGGAAATTTAATGTAAATGGACACTTCACAGTATTGCTACATATTTTTGTAAGTAAGTTTCCACTGCTGCATTTCAGTGCCAAAGCCAGGTTCATCCTTTTATTTTATGGTACCTGAGTGACAAATTTAGGTTGTCATCTTGTTGGCTTTAGTGCAACAGTAAACACCATTTGGGTCTTTCTCTCCACCCAGCAATAAAACCACCTGTAGGAAGTGCCAGTTTCTCTTCCCTATTAAAAGAAGCTCATGATTACTCTGTCCCTAACTTTGCTGCCTCAGGAGTATGAATCTAGGTCTTAAAACACATCCTACAAGAAATCTGAAGAGGAGCATTTTACAAGGGTGTGTAGTGACAGGACGAGGGGGAATGGCTTTAAACTGACAGAGGGGAGATTGAGATGGGATCTTGGGAAGAAGTTCTTTGCTGTGAGGATGGTGAGGAGCTGGCACAGATTGCCCAGAGAAGCTGTGGCTGCTCCATCCCTGGCAGTGTTCAAGGCCAGGTTGGACAGGGCTTTGAGCCCATGGCAGCAGGTTGGAACTGGATGGGCTTTAAGGTCCCTTCCAACCCAAAGCACTCTGTGATTCTATGATCCTTATTTCTCTTCGAAATCCAGGCAATGCAAGAGCATGCTTTGAATGAAAGGCGTTCTGCAGTGATGTGCTCAACAGAAATTGTCTGTTATAGGTGGCACTGAGTGCTCTGGTTTGTCCTGGGTCTGGGGACAGCAGCCTGCAGCAGCCTCCCAGGCTCCAACCCATGCAGACCATCCAAAGCAATGACTTGACCTTACCCTGGAAACCTCCTGCAACATCACCTCTCCCCCTCTATTTTTAATGGCTCTTTCTCACCATTCATGGTGCTTTCCACATTCACCTTCTGTCTTAGACAGCATTAATGAAAATATTTTCACTTTGCAGTATTAATAACATTAATATTGAAGTAACTTAGAAAAATTTGCCTTGAACCTTTACCCAGGTCCTCAGCAATATTTCAGATCCCAGCTCCCACTGGTTTCAGGATCTGGGCCTCCATCCTTATCTCTCTGATTAAATCATTAGCTTTAAAACCCTTCACCATTTTCAACCCGATAAGAAAGCACAGGAAAACTGTGGCTGTGAGCTTCATGAATATTTATTTTTTCAACAGTGAAGGAGCAAGTTTACCTAACAGCTCTGCTAACTGATTGTCTGCAGAACAAGGAAGTTATGGCCGTGTTAACGCAAGCAGTAGTAGTTTATTGTTTTAGTAGACACTTCTTTTTCCTTCCTTTTGAATAAACACACCGCAGGGTCTGGGAGGACGAGTGCCAAGAGCATTACTGAGCGCAGCAACAGCCGAACAAAGCGCAGCAAAAGCACAATCCTAACCATAACAGAGCGAGCGAGTATTGTTACAAACGTTCTCTTTAGTATGGAAATGAGCCAGGGGTAATAAAAACACCATAAAAACGTCAAAATGACCGATCACCGCAAAGCATTGGCCTTTTTATAGCCAAAACTTGCAACGAATGTAAAAAAATTCCTGTGTTAAGAGAAATGCCATTTTTACTTAACTTTATTGGTTGACTTCTCCTTACTTCGCTGCACAAGTTAAATGATTGCAGAAGAGAACAACTTCAGAAGGGCATCAGTAAAGGTCTGATTGATATTAAATGGCACTGGAGCACGATGGTGGACTCTGGATGGAAACAAACTATTAACCAGGGCATTGACATTAGCACTGCTACTGCCTCTTTATGAGAATATGGGGCATATTTAGGTACTAATTGTTTGAACAGCAGCAATAAAACATAATGCTTAATAACATACAAATGAAGAGCTGAGTAACCCATGTAATTCCATCAGAAAATGCTCAGGAACAGCAGCTTGACTTTAATTACTCAGATCAAAGGAGAAAAGGCATTCTGAAGTCTGGTCTAAAGTGTTATTTATTACTGCTTTCACTAAAGCATAGATCAGCTCGGATAGAAATAGCAGTTTGGACTGGATTTGGTTAGAGAAAATGGGGAAAAAATGAGCATTCTTTGCTTTGCTGACGTCCATGTATACTGGGGGATATGTTAAATCCTAATTACAATAGACTGGCAGAAAGGGAAAGAGAATATAAAGTGTGAAAGCTAAAATAAGGACAAATCAAGGTCACAGCGCCATGTATTGCTCTCAAAGACCTGAAGGTGGTAAATACACACAGAAGTGTCTTGGATAAACGCAAAATGTGAAATGGGCATCCTCCTTCCTCGAGACTCCACTCTATGCTTATGCAATAAGCATGTGCCACTTAACAGTAGATGCAACACCAGTATTTGAAATACGGTTTTATCAGCCATTATTTCCTATTTTCAGCTATGATAATCCTCATTATTAGTGGTGGAGTTTATGCTCTGAGTTTTTCTTTGACATTTGTAGCAAACCTTTAAAAGCTGAGAATCTTGGTCCAAGAAATGCTTTGCTGGTAAGATAAGGCCAAGAGGAAGTCTGAAATAACCTACAGCTTCCTAATTATTAGCATTTTCTAGCAGGTCCAGAGTACAGAACTGACCTGGCAGGTGACCTGTGTGCATCCCAGAACATTTGGATGACAGACTCTAATCCTGGCCAGTGCGCTCACACCCCATTTCTTTTTCTGTGAAATTGTTGCTGAGATTTATAGATGAGACCCACTCCATAAAGATAGGTGGGTTTGGGACTGTGCCTGTCACAACCTCACTACATCCATCAGTCCTGAAAGAAACTGAAAAGAAACCTTAAAGAAACTAGAAGAGGCCAAATTTAGATCAGATATAAGGAAGAAACTCTTCACTATGGGGTGCTGAGGCACTGGCACGGGATGCCCAGGGAAGCTGTGGCTGCCCCATCCCTGGCAGTGTTCAGGCCAGGTTGGACACAGGGGCTTGGAGCAACCTGCTCTAGTGGAAGGTGTCCCTGCCCATGGCAGGGGTTGGAAC